>JAPKLW010008643.1:0-13062 GCA_026898455.1 Plectranthus barbatus | reverse complement strand
TTTTTTTCTGAATATGCATTCAAACCTTCTTCCAATTATTTTCTTTTCTTTCTTTTTCTTTTCACTTTTCTTTTTCTCTTTCCCACACAATATATATATTATTATTTTTTTTCTTTTTTTTTCAATCATCATTTCAACTCACACCGAGAATTCAATCCAAGCACTCACTTCTTCTCATCTCAACTCATCCCAACCCACAACTTGTTCCTAAACACACATGAAAGAATTCAAGGCTCAAAGTGGCTTCGAAACAATGGTTAGGGCAATTATGTTTCCACCTTATACTCCAATAATATCAAAGGTAGGTACTAAGAAAGAATGGCCTAAGATCATTTTCTAGTTCAATGTAACATGTTAAACTACGTGGCATTGATAGACTCTACTCATTCCGCTTGTGCTCGCCTCTCACAACCAATCAAAATGAGATAAGATGGACTCATTAGGCTCAAACCTCACAAGTTTAAAGTTGTTGAGTTCTAAGCATTAATATAACATGACGTCAAATGCCAAATTTGTTCAACCAAAAGCATGCATCAATTTCAAGTTATTCCGCCCTATCATGAGCTCAAACGATTCAAATCATGTTCATGCCTTGTCACGAATTCAATCTCAAGCCTAAGTTATCACAATCAAGCACACCTCACTTGCAAGTACTCAAATTCAGAATAAATCATTCAATTCTTGCAAAGTGTGAGAGTTAAATGTAAGAGTGTGTGTACCCCACTTTCGACAGTTTACCAGGTAGAAAACAAAAATTTTCGGCATAGTTCCGCTTGTTAAAGCTCTATCCACCTGTATCATTACCATAGCAAACAGCAAATACCAACAATTTCCAAATGTCACCAACTTCCATCAGTCAAGGATTAATCATTTTACAACCAAATTGAAATACTTCAAGATAACTACATCAAATGAATCCTAAGTTAACTAACTAAATACTCAGTATAATAAGAAAGCAAGTAAATCAGTTCTAACATAGCAAGTAAAAAGATAGGGATAAAGGGAGAACCGACTTCTGTCCAACCCCCCCAAACTTAGTCCGAAGACGACTAAGTTTGAAAAGGCGGAAAGACGGTGATCACTGCTGGGTAGAGCCCGGAGCATCATCATTCCTCCTGCGCCTCCGATAGTAAGCAGGGAACTGAGCAATCAAGTCATTCAGCTCAGTCTCAACGCCGGATAATCTAGTGTTCACTCCATCAAACCTTTGCTCCATCCAAGTTCTCTGGGCTTCCATATCAGCTCTCAGTCCTGTCACCTCAGTAGCCAAACCGGCCATCCTCATGTCTAGTCCGGCCATAGAAGAGGACATGCTCTGCATCATCTCCATCATCTCAGTTCGCTAAGGGCGATGGGCTCCAGCTGAAGACGTCCCGGCGCCCTGCTCGCGTTGTGGCTCCTCCTCATCATTGAACTCCTCCTCGTTGTCCTCCTGGTCAGGGATAGTGTGCTCATAACTCCCATATGTCCCATCCTGGCCTTTTCTGTACCATATGGCTCTGTGCGCAGGCGAGTCCAGCAAAAGGTTCGTCTCAGAATTGGGAGCAATAATGGTAGTGGCAGCAGTATTAGGTAGGAGCAACCAAGCGTCACCGACCACCTTATACAAAAAGGCATTCTCCCGGGGAACGGATATGTATTTCGCCAAGGTAAGCACCGGGAGGTCCACCATAGACGGTGGCACCTCCGTCTCTCTCCTCGGGATTTGGAAGTGGTCGAGGATGGGAGTGATCAGGCCCCCACAATAGATGTTGGTGCGGGTGGGAGGTCGGCTCCAGTTGTCCATGGCCACAACAGCCATGGAGAAGGGGGTTCCCGCCAGTAGGAAGTGGAGCAGAAAAAGCTCCGACATGATGACACTGTTGCTCTCGTGGAGGCCGGAGACGGAGGTAGCAACGCTCTTGTGGATATAACGTAGGATCGGGCTCCTAATGAGAGAGCCTTTAACCAGCTTCATCCGTAGAGTGCCCACAACATTTTCGCCGGAAATCATTTGCCAGAAATCCTTGGGATGGAAGCCCTCCTCGGGGACATATCTCGCCTCCTCGTCACAGCCATAAATAGCATCCAACTCCTTGCGCTCCAAAGTGTAGCTTTTGCCCTCCATTTTGAAAGTGAAGTGGCTCGGCTAGTTACCGGGGCTCCTTCGCACAGAAGCGGAAGCCAAAAATTTTCTCGTTTGCTCTTCAAATGCCGCCCACCTTTTGTCAAGCAAAGCGTCCCAACCAATATTCCGGAACAAGGTCTCAACATCCTCCTGAATTTCCAAAGCGGTAAGAGTAACAGGGCAGGGGTATTTAGAACCGTTAACCACACACTTGCTTAAGCCCTTCAGTATTTTGTACTCATCATCGGTGAAGTTAGATGGGCGTCTGGGTACCATGTTCTCTGCAAAAGTCAGACCAGAAATCAATCTCCAACACATTCCATGTATATCCAAACATCAAAGCACCAAAAATCTCCCACCATAAATCATATCCATGCAAAATCATCATAGCAAGATCAATAAGCCACCATTCATATGAGTACAATCACAGTTTAACGATGTAGAGTCAACCCCACATATTGCAAGTAGCATCAACAACCCCCAAGTTTCACCAAAAATCTCAATCAATCAAGTTTACAATCAAGAACTATGCCCATTAATCGCAATAAATGTAGAATTTAAACACAAAACATGCATTGGGGCATTATATCAAACATCTAACGTGCATAAATCATAAATCTAGGGGCTAGAACTCCAAACACCAATAATCCCCCAAATTAACCGTTTAAACTTCAACAATTTAACCAAAACAGGAAATAAACATGAAATAGGGGTAGAAATTACCTTATTGTCGCCGAAAAATCGAAGGAAAGCAAGGGGAAGAGAAAGGGTACCGTTCGGTAGAGAGAAAGAGGGGAAAAAATCAGATCCCGCGTGGCTCCTATTTATAAAATTGCGACCCGTCCCGAGCGGTACAACGCTATCCCGCTCGGGACGGTCCGAACTGGCCCGGTTCGCGGCATCAACCAACCCGGTCCCGAACGGGATGACAGGATCCCGTTCGCGATAGCCTATGGCTTTTTCGGCTTTTCCCACACGATTCCATCCCGAGCGGGAAGCAAAGCTTCGGTTCGGGATACGTCAAAAGTTATGAGTCCCGAACGGGACATGTGGGTTACGCTCAAGATTGGTCTCGGTCGGGCAGCGTATTTTGGTTTTTTTGCATCCCGAACGGGACAAGGTGGTCCCGCTCGGGATTTTTCACGGCCCTTCGCGTAAATTTCCCCCAAAATGAAGTGTTTTCGTCCGTACGTCACTCCAATCAACTTCCAACAACATTAGTAACACAGAGTTCTCCCCCTAACTTGATACAATGCACAACAATACCAAAACAAATGCATGCTACTAATGAAACAAGATACGTAAATCGATCTTGGGTTGCCTCCCAAGAAGCGCTGCGTTTAACGTCGGGAGCTCGACGAACTTACCTACTTACCTTTATGCAAGGGAGATTTCATTCACAGCCCGAGGTTGTTCGGAAATGTGAAATCGCTTGACCTGGTGCCCATTTACCTTGAAGTAGTGGCCATCTTCAGTCTCCAATTCCAAAGTCCCATTCTCGAACACTTCTCGCACCGTGTATGGCCCTGTCCAACGAGAACGGAATTTACCCGGAAACAATTTCAAATGAGAATTAAAGAGAAGAACCATATCACCTTTGTAGAACTTCTTCACTCGAATCTGTCGGTCGTGAAATCGTTTGGCTCTCTCCTTGCACAACTTTGTGCTCTCATATGCCTCGTGTCTCCACTCATCGAGCTCATTCAACTTCTGCACCCGGTCCCCTTGAGCTTTTAGAAAATCCAAGATCAATGTCTTGATGGCCCAAAACGCCTTATGCTCAACTTCAACCAGAAGATGGCAGGACTTGGTATGGGGACATGCCGATGGGTGTCTTGAAAGCTATCCTGTAGGCCCATAAAGCCTCATCAAGTCGCTTATTCCAGCCCTTCCGACTCAATACCGTCTTCTCCAGCACCTGCTTGATCTCTCGATTGGCCAGCTCAGCCTGCCCATTGGCTTGTGGATGATAGGCTCTTGTTACTCTTTGTCGCACCCCATATCTTGCCTGAAGTTTATCCATGAGTTTGTTGCAGAAGTGACTGCCTCCATCACTCACCAAAGCTCTGGGAATGCCAAACCGAGCAACTAAAGCCTGCAAAAACTTAAGCACCACTTGAGAGTCATTAGTAACAGTGGGTATGGCCTCTACCCATCAAGACGCATTGTCCACAACAAGAAGAATATAATTAAACCCAAACAATGGTGGAAAAGTACCCATAAAGTCAATGCCCCAAACATCAAATATATCCACCTCAATAAAGATCTTTTTGTAGGGTTTGAGTCTACGATGGACAACACGAGTTGCCATTATGAATTTCTTGCCAAGGATCGTTCTTAGGATACCAGGAATAAATTTCAATTAAATAAACCATGCGAATCTTATGCATGCTCCTACAAAATTAGTTGCATAGGATGGATCTAGAGAATACCTGATTTCACCGTTTGATCTACAGGACAGATCGGAGAATAACAACGATGAAATAGATCTGGATCTTGGACGCCGGCGTGGACGGTTGTTCCTACAGATCTGATCTTCTGATCTATTCCCTTGCTCCTTGGAAATCTGGTGAGGATTATCTACCAAGTTGAATCCGAGATCTGGAGAAATCGATCAAGTTCTCCCTACAGGATCAGCCGTCGCCCCCTCTCTCAAATTATACTGAAAACCCTAGTTTTCAGCAACACTTAGTGATCTGATAGAGAGAAGGCCTATATATAGTGTTAGGGTTTTGAGAAACCCTAACCCTAATGGGCTCTGAGCAGTTAATGGGCCAGACCAGGGATCAGATGCAAATAATAAAGTGGGCCCTCTTTATTAATTAATCCTTCCTTGTTCAACCCAGAACATAATTAATTAATAAAATATTGTTTTAACCTTCACCACGGTAACAATGCTGACTCGCCCCTTTATTACCACGTTATTAGGAACGGGTTGCACCAAACTAACATGATCCACATATTTAAGGTTTTAGACATTCATTAATTAATTTGGCCTATGACAATTAGCCACAATTAATTAATCTCTTATTTCTTGAGTTACACCACTCACTCCTTTTCACTTATGCCTGAATTAAATAATTCAACCTGCAGGGTTTAGCATAATGAACCTTGTGAGCTCCTCAGGGAATGTCACCATCCTGAAACGGATATGCATACCAAAACGTCCAGACTAAGCAGGCCACATACAAATTGCCAACACCCAAAATACAGGTATTAGAGTACATGTAAGACTCGCCACTCTAGTAAATTAAAGTTTGGTCAATCTGTGTGTGCCCCTTATCCTTCAGTTAGGTTTAAGATCATAGGAAGTATGTTAGGGATCTGGCTCATTCGTATGTCAATGTGAATGGCACATCCCACTGTAGATCCCATCAATACATAACAATGTACCGACACATCAAGTAGCTAGGATAAGCCCACTTATGAACCGATGTGTCGCAGCTTAGACCGACAGCCTATCCAGGGACCGTCTCAGCTGTGATACTGTTTATATCTCGCTAGGTCAAACGATTCATATGATCCTCTGTGATCTACTACACACCATATGATCATCCTTATAGGCGAGATAATAGGATATTATAGTTCGTTGTATGTTTGTTCCATCAGACAGCGAGCATTGTTGCGGCAACATATATGAAGACCAGTGTACGAAACACTTAATCATATATGCTTTCAGTATATAATCCCAACACTTTTGGGGCATCTCATCCCTTCGGGTTATATTCCCCATCTTCTGAAATCTATCACAAGCTCGAACCATAGCAATACAATCTTTAAAAATAGAAGGCCAATAAAAACCGCAAGATAGTACCTTCAATGCGGTTCGGTTTGCACCAAAATGACCCCCACTTACCGAATGGTGGCATTCTTCAATGATCTTCCCCCATTCGCTCTGATGAACACACCTACGGATGATACCGTCAGCACACCTGCGGAATAGGTACGGTTCTTCCCAGTAGTAGCACTTGGTCTCCTTCAGAAATTTCTTCCGTTGATGAGCTCCAAATCAGGAGGTAATACACCTGCAACCAAAAAATTACAGAAATCTGCATACCATGGAACACTAGCAACAACTACAGTCATAATCCTCTCATCAGGAAAATTTTCCTTAATCAACCTATCCTGATTGTCACCCTCAACTAGATTCTCTAACCTAGAAAGATGATCTGCAATTACATTCTCAGAACCTTTCTTATCCCTAATTTCCTTGTCAAATTCTTGTAAAAGCAAAATCCATCTAAGCAACCTAGGCTTCGAATCAGTCTTAGCAAACAAGTACCAAATTGCTGCATGATCAGTGTAAACTACAGATTTTGCGCCTATTAAATAAGCACGAAACTTATCATAGGCATAAACAACAACAAGTAATTCTTTCTCAGTCACAGTGTAATTCAATTGAGCAGGATTTAGTGTTTTGCTAGCATAGGCAATAACTCTAAAAATTTTATCCCTAATCTGTCCCAGAGCTACCCCCACAGCAGAGTCACTAGCATCACACATTAAAACAAAATCCTCCTCCCAATCTAGAGTCACTAACACAGGAGTTGTTACTAATGCGTTCTTCAACCTCTCAAAAGCCCTCACACAGTCATCACTAAATTCAAATGGGACATCTTTCTCTAGCAAAATACACAAGGGTTTGGTTATCTTGGAAAAATCTTGAATAAATCTCCTATAGAACCCAGCATGTCCCAAGAAACTCCTAACCCTTTTAACTGTCTTAGGCAAGGGGAGTTGTTCAATTGCTACCACTTTAGCCTTATCCACCTCTATCCCCCTACTAGATACCTTATGTCCTAATACGATTCTCTCTCTAACCATGAAATGACATTTCTCCCAATTTAATACTAGGTTAGTCTCCTCACATCTCTGCAACACAGTTTTTAAATTATCTAAGCAATCATCAAAAGAGAAACCAAACACAAAAAAATCGTCCATATAGACTTCCATAATATTTTCAATAAGACCATGAAAGATGGACATCATACACCTTTGAAAAGTTGTCGGTGCATTGCACAGCCTAAAGGGCATCCTCTGATAGGCAAAAATCTCGTAGGGACAAGTGAAGGCTGTCTTGTGCTGGTCTTCAGGTGCCACCACAATCTGATTGTATCCAGAGTATCCATCCAAGAAGCAATAATGGGACTTTCCTACAAGACGGTCAAGCATTTGATCAATAAAGGGTAACGGCAAATTATCTTTAAGAGTAGCATTATTTAAAGCCCTATAATCAATGCAGAAATGCCATCCGGTAGTTGGTCTCTCAATCACTTCTTCTCCTCCTGGCTTGATAACCTTCTCGAATCCTCCTTTCTTCAGAACCATGTGAGTCGGGCTGACCCACTCACTATCACTCGGAGCATAGATGATATTATTGTCCAGCACCTTCATCACCTCCTTTTTCACCACCTCTTGAATCTTCCGATTCAGTCTCCTTTGCGGTTGTCTTTTTGGCTTGCTCCCTTCTTCCAGAATAATTTTATGCATCACAATAGACGGGCTGATCCCCCCTTATGTTGAAAATCTGCCACCCTATAGTTGATCTGTGCATCCTCAGGACCCTCTTCAGTTTTTCAATCTCCAAGTTAGACAATGCAGAGTTGATAGTGACTGGATACATGTCCTTCTCCCTAAGGAAAATGTATCAGAGGCTATCTTGCAATTCCTTCAACTCCACCACTGGGGCTTCGTTCTTGCTCTGTTCCTTCTTCAATCTCGCCTCTAGCTCCTCCTCCTGAGTCCTCAATTCCAGAAACTTCACATCCTGCTTTGGTTTGACCTCTGGTGCATCTTCCAACGCTTTCACCATCTCTAGCAATTCATCACAAATCTCATAAAGCTCATCAAAATCAAGGTTAGAGTGCAGAGAGTCATGAATAACCTCCTCCAGAGCATCTTTCTTCTCATGTCAAAAGACAAAGGGAAAGATAATACCTCAATGTTGTTGCACTCATCATACCTGTCCTCGTGCTTCTTCATTGCATCTGAGATGGAGAATGTAATCTTCTGGTCGTTGAAACGGAGAGTCAGCTCTCCTTCCCTCACATCAATCAAGGCTCCTCCAGTGCGCAGGAATGGTCTCCCTAGAATTAACGGCACATTCTTGTCTTCCTCCATATCCAGAACTACAAATTCCACTGGGAATATAAAGTCCTTAACTCGGACTAGAACATCTTCTACAATTCCCTTCGGCTGTGATAGAGAGCGATCTGCCATTTGGAGAGTAATGGTGGTAGGTTTGATCTCCCCAATTTGCAGTCTATTGAAGATAGATAGCGGCATCAAATTAATGCTCGCACCCGAATCACACAGTGCATGGCCAAACTCCAACCCCCCCCAATGACACAGGAGATGGTGAAACTTCCCGGATCTTGCCTCTTGATAGGCATCTTTTTCTGGATCACTGCACTGCACTCTTCAAACAAGTTTACTGTCTCAAACTCTCCAAATCTCCTTCTTTGTGTCACCGATTCCTTCAGGAACTTGGCATAACCAGGAATATCTTGCAAAACCTCCAGCAGTGGCAAGTTAATCTGCACCTTTCTCAAATGGTCTAGAAACCTTGCAAATTGCTTGCTCAACTTATTCTTCGCAAGTATTTGAGGAAAGGGTATGTTGCTTCCCTTAGAAATTTCCTCAGATGTGCTCCCGTTTTGTGTTTTGACTAGCTGGGGAGTCACTTCTGTTTCAATCTCCTCCTCTTCTGAAATTTTATCCTCGAGCCCTTGTTTGTCTTTACCCGCTGTGGGGTTACTGGGCTCATCATATGACCTACCACTTCTTGTGGTTATAGCACTGCAATTCTTCTTCGGGTTGGCTTCGGTATCGCTGGGAAACTGCCCCTGCTTATGACTCCCGCTCACATGCTTAGCAATCGTGGAGATCTAATTCTGCATATCTGTCATCATACTGTCGTATTTATCAAATCTCTTCTCAAGTTCCTCTTCTCTCGAATTTTGTCCTCTTCTGTCCTGCTGCCCATACTGCCTCCTCAGATTATCACCCGTGTTCCCTTGATTCGATCCTTCTCCCCGCTGCTCAAATCCAGGAGGTGGATTCATAGCATTATTCGGATTCCCATAAGATAGATTCGGATGAAATCGGTTATTGTGATGATATGAGGGTTATCATTCTGATAGTGTGGCCTTCGGTAGTTCCCATAATTTCCTCTGCCAATGTAGTTCACATCATCAACTGACTGGGCTTCCAATTGTCCCATCTCGCTGTATTGATTCGGGATTTAGGTTCCTCCCCTTGAGGAACTCCCCATGTGCTGTTGTTGCTGTTGGGTTATGTCGAAAAGAAGAAGATCCATCTTTGTTTCCAAAGAAGCCATCTTGCTGCACTGACTTGGAATCTGAGTTCCTCCCTTTGAGGAACTCCCCATCTGCTGCTGTTGCTGTTGAGCTCTATCCAGAAGAAGAAGATCCATCTTCGTTTCCAAAGAAGCCATTTTTTCCTTCATCTCTTCCTGATCTCTTGTAGCAGCGACACTCTTCACAACTCTATAATCCCTTCTTTCTTTTGGCCACTTGTAACTATTTTCGGCCAGCTTTTCAATCGCCCTCATGGCCTCATCTTCCTCTAGATCAAGGAAGTCTCCTCCACCAATATTATCCAATCGGAGTTGTGTGTCATTATCTACTCCAGCATAAAAGAGACAAATGATTTCCGCATCAGACATCCCATGTTTTGGACATTTCCTCAGCATCTCTCGAAACCTGTCCCATGCGTCATACAGCGGCTCATCATATTGCTGGCTGAATGCCTGAATTTCTGCCTTCCTTTTCAGTGTCAGCCCCGGTGGGAAATACTTTAGCAAAAACTTCTCCTTCACATCTGCCCATGTTCTTATCTCATTCTTTTTCAATCCTATCAACCAAGACTTAGCTTCGTCCTTCAAGGAGAAGGAAAATAGGTACATCCGGATTTGCTCCTGGGGGACTTGATTGATCTTTATCATGTCTGCCACCTCCAGGAACTGCGTGATATGATTGTTCGGATCTTCATTAGGTTTCCCTCCAAATTGATTCTTCTTTACCATCTGAGCAAGCTGGGGTGTGATCTCGAAATGAGTAGCATCAGTCCGCAAATTGAATCCATCAGTAGATTCTCCCCTCGAAGGCCGGAACAGATTTTGAAGAGGATTTCTCCTTTCTTCTCTACGCTCCCGTTCCCCCGCGTTATTGTTAACTTGGGATAGGACTTCTTCCAGCTGCCTTTGCAGATTCTCGATCAGCTGTCTATCATTCCTTTGATCTTCCTCAGCCATGTCTTCTTTCACTACTACCTTTGCTGCCTGTTCTTGTATTTTCTTTGCCTTAGCCCTTGTAATCATGCACCACCTGCACCAACAAGAACTAGAATTAAGTAACTATATAATAAATCTAGACTACTAAGCTAGTAAATCCCCTAATATCAAACAACGACCTACACCTTGAGTCCCCGGCAATGGCGCCAAAACTTGATGCGGTATTTTTATCAAGTAAAAATTATCGAACACGAAGACTCAATTCGCCCGTTGTTTAAGTAAAAGGGATTGATTATGGAACTTAATATCTAGACGCGATAAAATGATTTGGAATGATCAATTTTAAACTACCTGAAATTCTAAAGATTAATGTAACAATTAATTGAAATATCAAACAACTTTCTTAAGATTACCAGAGAGAGAATAGTTGAGGAACATAGGATGGATTGGGGTAGATTATGAATATGCTTGGATTTGCTAACTTTACGGAACAATTTCAAGAAGATGATTTGGGCCAATTCACATAACTCTAGTCATTACCTTAGTACCGGTGCAACAACCGTAGATTAATCTCAATCTCAACCTAAGTCTAGGTATGTTAATCTCGATTAACTCCCAAAAGCTCAAGAATTTAATAACCTAGATGCCAATTCACCTATCTTCTAAATGAAACATCACCTAATTATTATTGCAATCCCCTCGAATTATCCAACCTATCAAGTTAGTTCATTGAGGCATACTTTCCAACACATGGTGATCAAGCATGAAAGGAATACAAATTCAAATCCACAATAATAATCAAACCCTTGAAAACATCAATTACTCAAATCCAAACAATATTCAAATCAATCCCAATCACATCCAAATCCTCAACGATGAGTTTAGCTACTCATGAATAAAATGAAAAACATCAAAATCCCAATTTGAATCATAGAAGAGGAAGAGAAAACAAGAAAGCTTAGTGTTTTAAGATGAGTCTTTAATTCTAGCTGACTTCCTTCCACCTTCGATTCCCAGCCTTGAGACGTGAAATTCGCTCCTTTTTCGTGCCTTTTTCTCTCTAGGGTTTTCAAAAGTCGAACCCTTATTTTGTGACACCCCTTGGCCTTTTATAGTTGAGAAATCCGCAGCCCCAGCAGTTCGATCCCAAACGGTATCCTCCTTTAAAAATTTCCATCCCGAGCGGGACGGATTAAACTTCATGCTAAAGAAACCCGATAGGTCCCAAACGGGATGGACAGGTCCCGAACGGGACGGGCTTCGGCCTTCCCATAAATTCTCCTCCATTCACGCCAAATTTCCGAGTTCCGAACGCACTGGAGCCTCCCGAGCATGTATCCCGAGCGGGATCAGCCTGTCCTGAACGGGATGGGCCTCGAATTTCTGCCTTTTTGCCCCTTTTTCAGTCCCGAATGGGATGTGTGTGTCCCGAACGGGATTTACTTCGCCCTTGGCCATAATTTAGCTCCAAAACTCGAGTTTCTAACACTTTTCGTGATCTGCGCACTCAAAACAACTCTAGAACACCAAGTGAAGGAAAATCAATGAAAAGAATAGATATGTGTGTGATTTGTGCACCTAATCCTCATCAAATCATTCAATTCATATTCCCACAAATAGTACAAATTACGCACATATCAAACCCCCCAAACTTAAACCTTTGATTGTCCTCAATCAAAAACAAAAACTAGATTTTCATTCGCTTGGTGCAATGCTTCACGGCTCACCACTACCTATCAATGCACATTTCAATCTCACAAAGTTTTCATTATCTACCATGTTTAGATTAATGCAAAGAACTCAACCTTACCGGCATGTGATCATATAAGGTGTAACACTCACACTCAGCTGTATAAGGTAAATTTTTTTTTCTTTCTTTCACTCAAGCACAAGTACACAAGTTTCATTCATATCGTTCATCTCTGCCACATTTGTTCACATTGAAACATCGTTCTAGAATCAAATAGGACTTTTATCGGGTTGTAACGTGGCTTACTAACAGGTAGGGTGTTTTAGGCAAAAGTAACTCATTCATCCCACCTTTTTTCTCAACATTCAACCAATCAACCCTTCAACACATACGTGCATACTTCTTTTCTACAATCTGATGAGTTCTCACTCTCTTTTTTTCTGAATATGCATTCAAACCTTCTTCCAATTATTTTCTTTTCTTTCTTTTTCTTTTCACTTTTCTTTTTCTCTTTCCCACACAATATATATATTATTATTTTTTTTCTTTTTTTTTCAATCATCATTTCAACTCACACCGAGAATTCAATCCAAGCACTCACTTCTTCTCATCTCAACTCATCCCAACCCACAACTTGTTCCTAAACACACATGAAAGAATTCAAGGCTCAAAGTGGCTTCGAAACAATGGTTAGGGCAATTATGTTTCCACCTTATACTCCAATAATATCAAAGGTAGGTACTAAGAAAGAATGGCCTAAGATCATTTTCTAGTTCAATGTAACATGTTAAACTACGTGGCATTGATAGACTCTACTCATTCCGCTTGTGCTCGCCTCTCACAACCAATCAAAATGAGATAAGATGGACTCATTAGGCTCAAACCTCACAAGTTTAAAGTTGTTGAGTTCTAAGCATTAATATAACATGACGTCAAATGCCAAATTTGTTCAACCAAAAGCATGCATCAATTTCAAGTTATTCCGCCCTATCATGAGCTCAAACGATTCAA
>JAPKLW010008642.1:0-13062 GCA_026898455.1 Plectranthus barbatus | reverse complement strand
GAAAGGGCAGATTCAGTTAGACAAAAAAAACGTCCAGGAAGCATTACAATGGGTGAAGAATATATCGGCATATAAAAGACATATACAGAAAGGAGCAAAGGCACAAAAAAAAAAAAAGAGAAGTAAAGTATGTGGGCAAACAAAAAAAATCGAAGCAAAGAAACTCACAAAAAAAAAAGGAAAATAAGCAAAGCCTGAGAGGAGAGTAAGCAGCTTCACTTTCAAATTCTAGCCAAAGATATAGAGAGACAAAATATCTGTGAGTAAAGAAAACCTTAAAATAAAGAGGTTACAAGCAAAGAAGAGCTCCAGATTTCCAAACTCAGCCAAATATAGTAAGTTACTCCATCCCGAAATATCTGCATCGAAAAAGAAAGAAATTCTGAGAAAAAGAAAGACCAAAACAAAGAAATCAGATGAAGAAAGAAGATACAACAAAATGCTCAACCAAAAGGAGGACGAATCTTTTCAAAATGGGCTGCCAACCTCAGCTATAATATGGCAAACGCCACAGACTAAGCTCTGCACCATTCAAGATCAAAAGTTCAAAAAAAGTGAAATAACAAAAAGGGAATGATGGTATTTCACATTCTTACAATCTTCTCCTTATAGCAGCTCTAAGCATAAAACAGAAAATGGATATAGTTCTGCTAGGGTTCAAGGGGTTTTTGGAGCAAGGATTATACTTCCAACAAACCGTCCTCCTCTGCCAGTTCTCCTTTTCCCTCTCGTCTGAAATTGTTGCAGAGATATACCAGTTTTATTTTCGAAATAAATGTGACAATGGGCCTCATTTTATTTTTGGTATCGAATTAGATGAAAGAACTTGGTGGGTCAAGAAGAATTGAATCTTGTTGGGCTCCAACAAAGAAAAAGGGGTGCAATATATTAAATATTCACAAGGGCTTCTTCAATGGGCTAAAATTCATGGCCACTGAAATTTATATGCAGAGGAAGAAAAATGGGTTTGATTTATTTGGGGCCACAACAGATAAAAAGAAGAAGAATCAAATGGGCCAAGTATCATATGCCCAAAGATTTAATGATTCCAATGTCCAAACTCGGAAGCACATATATTAAATTACAAAGGAATTCCGAGTTATATATAAAAATAAAAAAAATCAAGAACTCCTTGATATGAGTATAAACTATCTAACAAATTCAAATCAAATTCAAGAACTCTTTGATACGAGTATAAACTGTCTAACAAATTCAAGAACTCCTTGGTAAGAGTATAAATTATCTAACAAATTCAAGTTAAAGTCAAGAACTCCTTGATATGAGTATAAAATATCAACAAATTCAAATCAAGTTCAAGAACTCCTCGATACGAGTATAAACTATCTAACAAATCACAACAAATTCAAGAACTCCTTGATACGAGTATAAACTATCGAAATGATTGAGACTCGTCCACTCACAATCATTCGAGAACAAGTCTCAAGGGGACAATTTGTGGACACACAAAAATTCACGTCCAATTAAAATGTGCCACGTGGATCCAAATAATTAAATATCAGTTTATTTAATTTTTAGGAATTAATTTTAACAAATTCCTAAATTAAATAAATAAAATATGATATTTACAATTTTATCCAATAAAGGGTTGACATGTGGCAGGCTTACCATATATGAGAAACATATAATCACAATTCAATGGACGAATGAGATCGCGCCACCTAAGCCTTAGATTCTCATGTTTTGCCTATAAATACAAGGCATAAGTTGAAGAAAAATAAGAAGTAAAGTGAAGTGAAGAAGGCAAATTGAAGAGCTCAAGACTTGAAGAATTCTCTCCAAGATTCAAGGCATTCCTTTGAAGATTTGAAGGCGTTCTTCGTCATCTTCAACGCATTCTTCATCAAAGTCAAGCAAATCCTACGTTTGATTCGGAATCAAGGCTCATAGTCCCCGAAGAAACGTTAGAAGTCCTCCAAATTGTTGAAGTAAAGGATCAAAGACCAAAATCAAGAAGAACAAGAAGATCAAGCTTCAAGAACACGAAGAACAAGGTCGAAGATCTTCAAGAAATCATCCAAACATGACGTTTAATCCAAAAATAAGGTACCCTTTGGATTAACGTTATAAAGCTTCAAGATCAAATTGAAGAGGATCGACGGAGCCAAATTCTGTTGAAGACCTCGAAGAACACTTAAAGATCAAGTTCGAAGAGAAGAATCAAAGGAAGAATAGAGACAGAATCCACAAAATTTATTTTGATCCAAATTGAGATTGAATTGTATCCAAATTTCGTGTTTATTTAATTGAATACGATTTTCGCGATTACAAGTATATATAATACACTTAAAGAAAATAATAATGATCTCATTGTAATTTAATTTAATATTAAAAAATATGTATATCAATATTAGACTTTATTTGTAGAGAATAAAAAATTATAAATTTTGGTTTATATTTTATTTATTTTTATTTTATTATTTAAAAGCTATAACAATTTTAGTAAGATATTTATACAAAATTAAATGACCAATAGAATTGTACCAAATATCCTTATTTAATTGGTTCATAATTAAAAATTTTAAAAGTATAACATGTGGGCCCCATAGATTTTTCTGGGAAGGAATAATTTTAAATAGCAAAAGTTATAAAACACATTCAAAAAATAGCACCCCTTTCAACAATGTCTCAATCTCCCAATCATTTTTATCGATTTGTGTGAAAAGTCCAACTGTTTGATTATTTTATTATTATCCATTTATGGTTGCATTACAATAGTAATATTAAAATAATAAAGAATTGAGAAATTTCAACTGGAGTGATCATTCAAAATGGGCAGGAACTCGGTTCGAATTGGGCTGGAAGTAGTTCAATTGGGATGGAAGTCGGTCATTATAGCTGGAATTCGGTATGGAATTCGGATTTAATCAGATGAAACTCGCTTAAATGAGCTGGAACTCAACAAAAATGGAATGAAAGTCCATTTTAAATAAATTTTCGTATGGGATCTTCTGAAAATTCCATTGCATCTTGCGATTCACAAAAAACACAAGCTTGTGTTTCTGGTGATACAATCCACTCATTTTTTTCATACTTATCGAAAAAGTACAATATTTATAATTTCTTTAAACAAATTAGATTATTTATTTTTGAAAATATGATATTGATTACTTAATGCAATTTTTTTATAGTTAACAAAAATAATCAAAGATTTACCATAGCATGCACTCATAAATATATAAACATATCAATTTCACAAAACTTGGTTTAAGAGTCTAATATTATAAAAATTAAGAAATGGCTATAAAATAGCTCATTAATAATTTAATTTATTTCACTATCTTACCAAGTCCACCATTGATTGAGATTTGAAAATATTTTAATAAGAAGGATTCCAAGTTGTGGTTGTCGCACATAATCGTGATTATCCAGTAGTGGTGAAAATGGGAAGAATAAAATATATAAAAAAGGAATCAATAAAGAATCCAGTGCTCCCCATCTAATCCGACTCGAAATCCATGGAGTCTAGCAAATATGTGAACCGCCTTCCCCACTCCTCTTCACGCTTAGTCATGGCCGAACAGAACGTCGCCGGGCGTGAACACCTTGAAGGCGAGATTTATGTCGACCCACGCCGAATGGAAGTCATGCGCCGCGTCCACCTCCACCAGGTCGCCGTACACCCCCCATTCGCACAGTCCCCCGAGCGCCGTCCCTGTCGAGAACGACAACATTATGATCGACTCCGTCGCGTTGGATTTAATATATTTTAAATCCGACTTCCATCCGGATTTTTCGAGTTCGAGCTCAATTAATCGATTTCTAGCTGGTTTGTTCAACTTCCAGCCCAATTTCAAAAAAAATTTATTTGAATTAAATCGGGATTTAATATATTTTAAATCCGACTTCCATCCAGATTTTTCGAGTTCCAGTTAGATTGACAAGATTAAAAATTTAAATCCTTAGCGGTGAGATAGTGTAATCAAATATGTTAACAATTATTTGATATTTTTAAGAACTTAATAATCATAGAATATATATATTTCTCAAACAATGTAAATGACACAAGATTATACAAATAAGAATTCATGGATAAAAACTAAGCAATACCTAATTGAGCTAAGATTTATTACTTTACATTGTTTCCATTGTATATTATTTAACATAAAAATGAAATTAGTAGATGAAGCGGAAGGAAGACAAGACTCAATTATGGAGGTTTGGATAATAACCATGTGGATGTGGTGGTGGTGGAGGAAAAGCAAAAAATGTAAACAAGCAAAATAATAATTTCTTTCAAAGGAACATTATGAATTTTACCTTAATACAACCGTCAACGGTGAAATTTATTTTAGCTTTTTTTTGTTTAGTTAAAGAATTATACCTTAATATGATGAATCACGTGTTGAATTTATAATATAATATGAATTTTTAGGTTATAATGCAAAAGGATGGAACTAAACAAAACCCGAGTTCCAGCTGGATTGTTCGACTTCCAGCTCAATTGACCGAATTCCAGCTGGATTGTTGAACTTCCAGCCCAATTTCAATAAATATTATTGGAATTAAATGTGGATTTAATATATTTTAAAACCGACTTCCATCCAGATTTTTCGAGTTCCAGCTCAATTAATTGACTTCCAGCTGGATTGTTCAACTTCCAGCCCAATTTCAAATTTTTTTTTATTTGAATTAAATCTGGATTTAATATATTTTAAATCCGACTTCCATCCGGATTTTTCGAGTTCCAACTCAATTAATTGACTTCCAGCTGGATTGTTCAACTTCCAGCCCAATTTCAATTTTTTTTATTTGAATTAAATTTGGATTTAATATATTTTAAATCCCACTTCCATCCAAAATTTAATTGGACTTCGAGTTGCTTAATGGATTTCCAGCCTAATTTCATATCACTTCCAACCGAATTATTAGTCCAAGGATTTATTAAAAATATTTTTTCCAATTTTGCAGAATATGATTTAATATATTTAAACCCGACTTCCAGCCGGATTTATTCGAGTTCCAACTGGATGTGCATTTCCAGCCAAATTTTAAATATTGAACAACAAATATTATATTTAATCATTTGCACTTCTGTGAAAATAAATAAAAAATTGAGTTGTGTCAAAAAAAAATATAAACAATGAATCGGTTATTGATTTCACAAGAATCAAGAGAAGTGATGTTGTGATTAAGACATTTTAACCTTAAAAAGTACACTTTTGCTATTTTGTGGAGTTTTTCATAAAAGTTGCTATACATTGTTTTTGCTTTATAATTTTTGCTATTTCAGATTTTTCCTCTTTTTCTGGTCTCTCCAAATCTCTGGTCAACCCTTTTCTCTCAAAATAAGGTATTTTCTCTTTTTTTTTTGTTTTGGAAAATTTGATGTGGCGGTGATGTGGCGGAAGACTTATGACACACAGGTTGCTGTTATTTATGGTCTTAGCGTCTTATTGGGTCAGAACCCACCACATATCTATTTATATATTAAAACAAAATCATTAAAGAATTATTTAATTTATTAATTATGAAATTAATAATTTTATATATAAATGATATATTATGATTAGTGAGAAATTTAATTGGATTGAGTCCATATAAAATAAATCTTCAATTAGCAATAAATAAATAAATAATCTATTTTCGTTAAAGTATTTTCAATCATGCATTTGGTAACATATATATCCAAAGTTATTAGTTTTTAATTATACTTTTTATAAAAAAAATATTTGAAATAGTTATAAGTATTATTTTGTGAGATATAACATAGAGAAAAGAATTGTGTAACTATCAACTAAATATCAAATTAGTTTGAACTCATGGTTTTTATTAATTAGTAAAACAACAATTATGTAATTATTGTCTCATAAACATCAACTAGATTGCTACCCGCGCGTTGCGCGGTTTATATGTTTATTTAAAGAATTATGAATTATTATAATATTTTATATTTTTAAAATAATATATATATATATATATATAATTATGATAACTGAAATTTAGAATATATATAAGTAACAAATAAAATGATCTAATATTATGACAATTGATAATTAACATATCAAATACTAAAATTTATTACAAATTCTGAAAAATTTCCTTGTACACAACATTTGAAGTTTTCGACAAACTATTGTTGTCTTCATCACAAACTATTGTTGTCTTCATCACACAATTAGATTGAATGCATTTTTTTTATTGATTAAGGAAACAAATTATTTAAAATGTATTAAAATATTAGCATCATTAAGTATTAAATAAAATAAAAAAATATTTAAATAAATTTCAAAGTGGTTGCGAATATAAGACTATCATTATCAGTAACCGGGTCATGACCCAACCATTCAATAATATATTCACTTTAATTCATTTAATAAACAACCCACAACCTAAAATTATTTACTTCTCCCATCAGCAACCCAACTCAACCTAACTTTTAAATTAAAATATTATTTACTTCTCCTATCAGCAACTTGTTGGGAGATAGGACTTTGGTTAAGATTTGGAATAAATTGGGAGTTTTGAAAATATTGAGGGCTTTGAAAATCTTGAGAATTTTGAGGATTTTCGGATTCTGAAAGATTATAAGGCTGAAGGTAAGCTCTAAAATTTGAAAAATTTGGAGAATTAGACCATTGTGCATTTTGAAAATAATTTGAATGATTTGGTTGATTGGGATTCATGATAAGAAGGAATGAATTTTTTTGGAGTGATGAAGAAAGGGATACAAAGACTTGTTGCCGTGAAATTAAAATGAATTGCACAACACCTATATATAGTTGAGTTTTGATAATTTATATATTTTTTTTAAAAAAAAATAATTAAAATTTATTATATATATATATATATATATATATATATATATATATATATATATATATGTAGAGAGAGCGCTGCTGCATGTATAAAATAAAAGTGTTGTGTGTGCAGACTACCTACATATAGGGTATAGGTGTAATGTAGTGTGAAGTTGAAATATTGACATCAATACAAAATTCCTCCTTTTTTGCTTGGTTGCCAGAAATTGGCAGGTGCTGCAGCCTAACTTGTTCACGGGAGTTCAACAAATTCTATTGTTTTTATATATTAAAACTCTTTTGTCTTTTGCTACGCCCTGGATGGCATGGCCACCAGTGGCAGTAGTCTAATAACAATCAAACATCTGATTAGATTGAAACCAATTAAAAATATTCGGAAAATTAAAAAATCAAACAAAATAATTTTAAAAATAATAATAATTTAAATCATAATGTCACTTATGGATTGAAGCAAAATAGCTACCAGTCAAATTATAACAACAATTAAACTTAATCCTAACCCACCAGTTTTTAGGCTGACAAGATTAACGAGTTTATTTTATATATATTTTCTTAAAATATTTAAAATTATAATTTTTTTTTAAAAAAAATGAAAGAAAGATGAACAAATATAAATAATAAACATCAAACAACAATATCTTTGCAAAACAATAAAAATAGTGATGGTATGTGGGTAAAAAGTTGTCCAAACATAATTTGGAAAAATACATCCATCCATGTACAATTACTAATTTAAGCAATAAAAAGTGTGCAAGGAAAGGATCTCGGTCCTAAGCGACTCAAAACGACAAGCCTGGAAGGACTAACGTGGCTCTGATACCATTTGTTGGTTCCTATTTTTCAGAATTATAGTAAATTGCATAGCAGAAATAATTGCTTTACGGTAAGCTTGCACTTATCGAAACTGATGGTGACGTGTCAGTTTGGTTTGTCAAATCTTAGTTTGGTACTTAGGTTCAAGTATGCTTTTAGTCAGTTTCAGTATATGCTCCAACATTTAAGTGTTGAGTTTCAAATTGAGTAAGCTGACAAAATGAAAGCAATAAATAAGACAAAAGATTTATAGTGGTTCGGACTCTAAAGGTCATACGTCCACTCTTCAGACTTGTTGTCTGGAAATCCACTAAGATCAGAACTATACAGGTGCTCCTACGATCTATTGCTTGTCGATGAATGCCTTGTCCACCGATCCACAAGCTCACTCGCTTGGTCCTAGCTCGTTTTTCTCTTCGCAACTTCTCGAAGTGTGGACACACTACGCTGCCTCCTCGTCACCGTAATGGGGTGTTTAGAGTTTCTCCGAAACTATTAGCTTGGTGGTAGATCGCCCCTAAGTGTCAAAGTACTAGGTGTACTAGAGTGTTGTAATATTTCATGGAGAGAAAGATTACCAAGATAACTCAAGAACTCGAAAGTTCCGAGTCTCGTGTTCACTAGAGGGATACACAAAAAAGCTTTAACAACCTCGAACATTGAGTAGAAATTTTAGCAGCATTTCAGCTTGTTCGTAATTAGTGAGTTCGGAAGTCTGGTCCGTAACCTTCTTCTAATAAAATCCTCCGACATTTATAACCGAAGGTTGAAGGTTTGATTCCATATATTCGTTTGAGACAGATTGGATCTTGTCCAATCGATAGTCTCCGTTGACTGCAGTGATCGGCTAGTAGGCAGTGTTTTTTCCAGAGATCCTGTTGTAATCACGAAAATTGTATTTAATTAAATAAACATGAATTTGGATACAATTTGATTTTGATTTGGATCACAATACAATTTTGTGGATCCTATCTCTATTCTTCCTCTGATTTTTCTCTTCTTGAGTGTTCTTCGAGGTCTTCAACAGAATTTGGCTCCGTCGATCCTCTTAAACTTTATGTTGAAGTTTTATAATATTAATCCAAAGGATTTTCACCTTGCTTTTGGATTAAACGTCCTTTTTGGACGATTTCTTGAAGAACTTTGACCTTGTTCTTTGTGGACTGGAAGCTTGATCTTCTTGAATTCACTATTTGATCTTTTCTTCAACAATTTGAAGGGTTTCTAACGTTTCTTTGGGGGCTACGAGTCTTGATTCAGAATCAAACGTAGCAATAGATTGACTTTTGACAAAGAACGTGTTGAAGATGACGAAGAACGTCTTCGAATCTTCAAATGAATGCCTTGAACTTTGAAGAGAGTTCTTCATTCAACCTTGAGCTCATCAAGTTTATCCACCTTTCACTTGAGTTTTTCACTTCAAGTATGCCTTTTATTTATAGGCAAAATTGAGAGGTTTAGGGTGTAGGTGACGCGATCTCATTCGTCAATTGAGTTGTGATCCCATGCTTCTCATGTTTAGTGAACTTGCCACATGTCACATTCTCATTGGATAGAAAATCAAATATCATTTCTTAATTGTTTAACTTGTAAAACTAATTGAATTAATTTCGAAATTTCAAATAAATTGATTTTTAATTATTTAAATCCACATGGCGTGATTTGATTCGCTGTGAATTTTTTAGGGTCTACAAATTAATTGCCCCCTTGAGACTTGTTCTTGAATGACTTGAATATGAGAGAACGAATCTCAACCATTTTAATAGTTTATACTGGTATCAAGAAGTTCTTGAACTTGGTTTGTAGATAGTTTATACTCGTATCAAGGAGTTATTGGACATGACTTGAATTTGTTAGATAGTTTATACTCATATCAAGGAGTTCTTGAATTTGATTTGTAGATAGCTTGTACTCGTATCAAGGAGTTCGGGAACTTGATTTGAATTTATTATATATTTAATACTTGTATCAAGGAGTTCTTGAACTTGATTTGAATTTGCTAGATAATTTATACTCGTATCAAGGAGTTTTTGAATTTGACTTGTAGATAGTTTATACTCGCATCAAGGAGTTCTTGAATTTGATTTGTAGATAGTTTATACTCGTATCAAGTAGTTCTTCCGCTGCATATACAAACTTCCGTTGCACATATTTATACTCTGATTTCGGACCAACAGATATATTTACACATATAAATTTAGATTTATTATCGGAAAAGACTATCTTTACATGAGATTAAATATTTAAATCTTCTAACAAAGAACACATAAATAATCTTATCATTGGGTGTAGTTGGAGATTTAATCGAAAGTTTTATGAAATCTTAACTTAAGCAATGTAAAACTTAAAATCATTTGAGATCAATAAATAATATGAAATCATATATTGTTTTCAAGTAAAAAGGTACATAAACAAATCATTTTTCATCCTTTTCACACATAAAAAATTATTTCTTTTCTTGGACGAAGTGATGGTAGCTAATATTATATAACATAATTATAAATTTTATTTTAATAAAATATAAAAATAATATATATACGAGTAACAATTTATAGGACAAAAAGAGAAGTGAGTCTTGACAAATAAATCTATAAAAAATTAGAAAAGTTAAATCATTTTAAACTCGAACTTAATCGAGATTAAATTTTTTAAAACTAACAAAAATACTCAAATGTCCACTGGGCACGTGTTAATGTGACTAGACATATGAACTCCACCACCAATAAAATATTGCACATGTACCCACTCATGGAGGGTAGGTAAGCAAAACTGGTTAAAACTAAAGCTCAAATTATTAAATTTTTTTATATCACATAACTAACAAATTAACATATTTATGAACTTATATTTGTATATATAGTACAACTTAAAATCAAGTCACATGCTCTTCAAACTCTAACATGTGTATATTGTGAATTAAGTGACTTGCAAATATAATCATAAAATAAAATTATAAAGATTTATAGTAGTTTAAGTTTACATTCTACATCCAATTTCAAACCTCTTATATTTTTATAATTATGTCACTCTTTAAGCTTCTTATAAATTGTATGTATATAATTAGTGTTAGTTCATTATTATATTATGTTTATACCATTAATAAAAATATTAAAAATAATATATATGGTCTGCACATCGCGCATATGAAAAACTAGTTTACTTATAAACCAATATCAAAGTAATTATATTTTAATATAAATAATTAAAATTTTCACGCATCTCGTGGGTGAAATATTAGTTGCACATAATGTAATTTCCAAAATAAATTTTAATTTTTTGGGGAATTTAGATTAACTTCATAATTAATAATTAGAATGATTCTAATTTATAACAAATATCTCATTTTTACAATTAAATGCATTAATTAACATAATGTTAAGATTATTGTTTAAAAAAAATATTTTTTAATAGTAATGTATTATACTCACATAATGGCGGAGCCATAAATCCTTTGTAGGAAAAACTGGATTAAATTTTACATAATAAGAAAAATATATTCATCTATATTTTCAGCCGACTATTCTTTATTTTATTTTAGTTTTAAAATGAAGGGGCTATTGTTGAAGTTCAAGAAGATGAAAAATGATGAAGATTGCAAGCTGCAACATAAGTTGAAGGATGCAGTTGTGCATTTACACGCAGACATGAGTTTAGAGAAATTTAAACATGATAAACCTCCTTGAGTTATCCTAGTGATGAGTTGGCATTTATTTTTTTTGTTTTGTAGTGAGTTTGTTATTGCTTTTGCCACCTGTAAAGTAATTGTTTTTTCTCTTTCTTCCCTTGTATATATTCTGAGGTTGTACATTCGTTTTGGGTGTGAGAAATGAAATTACAGAAAGTTTATTCCCCAAGTTTATCTTCCAAGCTTTCTTTTATGGTTTCTTCACCAATTCTACATGGTATCTAGAGCCAGGTTCGACTGATTTTACCTCACCCATGGCAGAAGCTACGAAGCTCGAGGCTTATTATGAAGAGCAGCTTGCTCTTCATGGGTCAGATCATCCAGGAATGGTTCTTGTCTCTTGTCTTCTCACTGATGTGAATTTTTGATATGTGTGTAATTTGCATGATTTTCGAGATGTGAATTGAATGAATTGGTGAGAATTTGGTACACAAATCACACACATATCTCTTCTTTTCCTTGATTTTCCTTCACTTGGTGTTTTGGAGTTGTTTCGTATGTACAGGGTTTGAAAAAGGTGAAAAATGCGAATTTGGAGCTAAAAAGGGAGCATTGCCGTAGCATATCCCGCGCGGGACGGGCCGCTCCCGTTCGGGACCAAGGTTCGGGACGCAGTCTCCCGTCCGGGATACGTCAAAATGGCGTGAAATCGAGAATTTTGTGAAAAGCCGTATGCCGTCCCGCGCGGAATCACGTGGTCCCGCTCGGGACGGACCGGGATTTTCGGGTTCTGAACCCGATCCATCCCGCGCGGGATGATGTTTTGTTCTTCAGCATCCCGTTCGGGATGGATCTGTCTGAGCTGCGAGGTCTTCACCTATAAAAGGCCAAAGAATACCACATTTTAGGGGATCGATTTTTGCAAACCCTAGAGAGAAGGAGGCGCGAGTCTGAAGCATTTTGCACTTCCGGGAAGCTGGAGCTTGAAGGTTGAAGGAAGGATTTGAAGCGGGATTGAAGATTCACCATCCATTCCTAAGCTTCTTCATCCTACTTTCTCTTTTATGTTCTCCTTTGTGGTTTTGAAGATTTCGTTTATGATTATGAGTAGCTAAATAAATTGTTGAGGATTTGGATGCGATTGGGATTGATATGAATATTGTTGGATTTGAATAATTGAAGTTTCGTAGTTTTGATTATTATTGTGAGTTTGATTTGTGTTCCTTACATGATTGATCACCATGTGTTGGAGATTATGCCTCAATGAATTAACTTGATAGGTTTGTGCATTAGAGGGGATTGCAATGATGATTGGATATTATTTCACCTAGAAGATAGATGAATTGATATCTAGGTCAATTGGTTTGTGAGCTTGAGGGAGTTAATTGAGATTAATATACCTAGACTTAGGTTGAGATCAATATTAATCAACGGTTATTGCACCGGTACTAAGGGTTGTAACTAGAATTTGATGAACCGACCCATTCTATTTGTTGAAACTGGTTCGTAAGAGTGACAAGTCCAAACATATTCATAATCAATTCCCAATCCATCCTATATTCCTCAACCGTTCTCTTTTGGAATTTGCTTAATTGAATTGAATTTTATTTAATTGTTTTAAATCGATAATTGCATGTTAGATAGTTGGAATTTGATATACAAAAGCTATTTCATCACATCTAGATATTAGGTTTCAAAATCATACTTTTACTTGAATAACGGGCGAATTGAGTCTTCGTGTTCGATAATTTTTACTTGATAAAAAAAAATACTGCATCAAGTTTTGGCGCCGTTGCCTGGGGGTTTGATATGTGTGTAATTTGCATGATTTTCGAGATGTGAATT
>JAPKLW010008641.1:0-13064 GCA_026898455.1 Plectranthus barbatus | reverse complement strand
ATTTAGTTGGTTGCTGGAGCAGAGTTTTCCTCAGATAGCAGAAGGACCAACGAATCTTGTAAATACGGACTTCTTCCCGTTTAGGCCTTCTTCCTCCTAGAATAGCGATCATGTTGTTGTTTTCAATTTTCTTATTTCCTTTGTAATGACATATGTCACTGAATGAAAGGATGTATGAAAACGGCACAACTATATTTTGTTGTCATCTCTTTCGATACTCTGTCTCTGATATGCTTGCATCAGTCTCTCAGCAAACTTTCTTGTGAATGTGTTGAGTTTTTGTAGCAAACCTCCTGTGTCTGATGTAAGCTACTATTTTCCACACAAGTCATCAAGTGCTATCATTTAAGACGGTAGATTTCTGTCTTAATCAAAGGATTTGGGATATCCTTTGGTATCTTCTTTAATCATTCGTGGAAGAGAACGCCAGAATACTCAGGTAGGTCGTCTTGCCATAAGTAGCCTTATTAAGACAGGTGGCGTTTCCCCCTTTGTCGAGACTCCTCGACTTCCGCTCCTCTGAGTTTTGAATTTAGTTTATAAGACACTTTTGGGAGAGTGTTCCCACTATGGATAGAGCCATGATCTTGCTATAAATAACGTCTCACTTGTGTTCTCGAACTTCATCTTTTCCACTCCTCTTTGCATAGCATTTCCTCCTTCACTTGTTTCAAGATGCATCATATTACCATTGCTCCAAGTGATTTGCCTGTAACTCGCAACCAGATTCTTCATGAATCAGGGTTGTATTTTGAGTATGGAAGCGACTGTCGTGTTGCAAACTTTGTGATGGGAGCTCTTCGTGAGAGTTGCCTATCCCAATTCCTGATGACTATGCCAACACGTTATCAGAGACGAGCTCTTCAGAGCTTTATCTTCAGGTGTAAAACCGATGATGACGCCATTTGGGGTTGCTTTGACAACCAAGTGGTTTGTTGGACTCTGGCCTTCTTCTCTCAAAAGTTTGGCCTTCCTCGGGGTCCCACTCGCGTTATGGACGTCTACCGTCATTTGACTGCTCCAGAGTTCGGCTACTGGAATAAGTGGAGGCAGTCCGACAGCTATGACTTCTCACCAACTCCATCATGCTTGTGGTTGAAAGAAGAGTATAGAGTCATTTTTGACATTGTCAGCAATATCACTTTTGGAGTTCCTGCTGACAACTATATATTCAACCCAAGGATTTGGAGGGCCATGATGGCCATTGATTCTGAGATGAAGGACGTTGATTGGGCGGAGTTCTTCTTTGATGGAGTGAAGAGATGCATCGACCTCTTTCCTCAGTTTCCTCTGCCAACTGCCATGCAGCTAAGTTGGTTGCTTGAGCACACGTTCCCTCATCTTGTTTCCGAGGGTATCCCTTTGATGGGATTCAACTTCTATCCCTTGAGGGCTCACTTCCCTAACACGGGTTGAAGACTGTTCCGAGCTCTCCTCCTTTTTGGCGTCCATATATAGCATTGTTAGATATGTAGCAACAAAATGGTGTGGAGGATGATGTATTTGAACTTTCTTCTTGGTTGAGACTTGTAATCTTTTTGAAATCTGTTGTCCTTTTGTTTAATGATTATGCTGAAGTAGATCTTTTCTTCAAATCCTCCATCGTGTAGACTCTTTTCAACTGTTGTCATGACATTTTTCAGCATTTCATAATGTCACGATATCTTCAGCAGACAGAAATAATAACGTCCAGAGTGATGTATATAAAACTTCAATATTATCCTCATAGAAAGAATGAGAGCTAGGACTCATTCATCCACAACTTCATCTAATTCCATCAATCCAAGCTTCAAACATAATTCTTTAAATCTGGCTTCTGGAAGTGGTTTTGTGAATATATCTGCTATCTGATCTTCGGTGCATATGTAACGAACATCGATATCTTTCTTCTCCTGATGATCTCGTATGAAGTGATGACGAATATCGATATGCTTGGTCCGAGAGTGATGAACATGATTTTTGTGATACACATAGCACTATTGTTGTCGCAGTAGATAGGCACACATTCGGGAGGGATCTCGTAATCTTGCAATTGTTGTCTTATCCAAAGAATTTGCGAACAACAGCTAGCAGCAGCCACATACTCTGCTTCAGTGGTAGATGTAGCAACAGAGTGTTGCTTCTTGCTGAACCAGCTAATGAGCTTGTGCCCTAGAAATTGACACGTGCCACTCGTGCTTTTCCTGTCAATCTTGCATCCTCCAAAATCAGAGTCCGAATATCCGCTCAGAGCAAGACTGTCTTCTCTAGGATACCAAATACCGAGACCTTCTGTGCACTTCAGATAGCGAACAATCCGCTTAGCAGTGTCTAGATGTGCCTTCTTAGGATTGGCTTGATATCTAGCACATAACCCGACTGCATAAGATATATCAGGTCTGATGGCGGTGAGATATAAGAGTGAACCTATAATTCCTCTGTAAAGAGTAGGATTCACATCTCCTTCTTCTTCAGCAAACTCTTTGTCTTCTCGGGGCAGTATTTCGCAATCAAATCGCGAATATACTTCTTCTGATGAATGAAAATCCCTTCTCTGGATTGTTGAACTTGTAATCCTAGAAAGTAGGACATCTTTCCCATCATACTCATCTGGAAGTTGCTGGTCATGAGCTTTGAAAACTTGTCACATAACTCTTGATTTCTAGAACCAAAAATGATGTCATCTACGTATATTTGCACCAGCAAAATATCTCCTTGGTCTTCAATGCGAAAGAGGGTTTGATCAATTCTCCCTTTCTGAAAACCATTCTTCAACAGGAATTTTGAAAGAGTTCCATACCAAGCTCTCGGTGCTTGTTTCAATCCATAGAGAGCCTTCTTAAGTCTGTAAACTTGATTGCCGTGTTCGAACCCTGGTGGTTGCTCGACATAGACTTCTTCCTTTAGCTCACTATTTAGAAAGGCATTTTTCACATCCATTTGCATTACATCGAACTCATGATGTGCAGCATATGCGAGGAATAAACGAATGGCCTCCAGCCTTGCTACCGGAGCAAATGTTTCGTCATAATCTATCCCTTCGCATTGCCTGTACCCTTTAGCTACGAGTCTCGCCTTATTTCTGACAACCGTGCCAGACTCATCTTTCTTGTTTTTGAATACCCATTTAGTCCCAATAACACTTTGATGTTCGGGTCTGTCTACTAGCTCCCACACATTGTTTCGTGTGAATTCTGCTAGTTCTTCATGCATAGCGTTCACCCAATCAGGATCTAGTAGAGCGTCTTCGATCTTCCTGGGTTCTTCGCTGGAGATATAGCATGCTAACATAGCATTGCCTTGTCTTGTCATCATAGGATCATTGATATTGCCTATGACATCTTCAGGAGGGTGGGCACGCAACCATGTTGGTCTGATAGTTCTGATCATATTTCCTTCCCTTCTGAGGCCATCGTCTTGTTCGTTATTCTTCATAGTATCCTCCTGGAGTTCAGCATCTGGATTATCTTCCGCAGGAATAACTTCCATAGGATTTCCTGGAACAGGAACTTCTTCAGCAGTGTCTTCAGCAACTGGAATCTCAGCAGTGCCTACAACATCATCTTCCACAGGAGTTTCGTCAGCAGCCTCTTGAGCAGGTGGAATCTCAGTAGCGCCTCTGCCAAGATCTTCATGAGTTTCTGTCTCTTCCAGGAAGGGAATGTCCTTGGTAGTCTCTTCTTCTTCATCGTCAAGCACCTCTGGAATAACTGATTCGGTTAAGATGTTTGAAGGCTTGGCCTCAGCATGATCATTAGCATCACTGGCCTGGTCAGCAGTTTGGTCCCCTGCTGCGTGCGTCTCGTTTGGATTGCATTCATTCATAGACTTAGTTGGATCAATACTCATATTCTCGAGAGAATTTAAAAGTGTTTGATCATTTACATCATTAGTCTCATGATTGCTATCCTTTCCTCCTTTGTTTTCACTGCGCACTAAGGTAGACTCATCAAAAATAACATTGCATGTTATTTCCACAATGCCAGTAATCTTATTTAATACCCTATAACCTTTATGAGTGGGATGTCCATAACCAAGGAGTACTCTCTCGTCAGACTTTGGTGAAAAGGTATTAAGTTTAGATTTACCGTTATTGTGAATATAACATGTAGAACCAAAAGCACGTAGATGAGTTATGGAGGGCTTACGACCGTGGTACACTTCATAGGGAGTCTTGTTAAATCTGCTTGTGATAGCACTCCTATTTTGTGTGTAACAGGCCGTCATGACTGCTTCACCCCAGTATTTAGCAGGAAGTTTGGAGTCTGCTAGCATTGAGCGAACGACTTCCTTTAGCGTCCGATTCCTCCTTTCTGCTTAACCATTCTGCTGAGGAGTCCTTGCTGTAGATTTTTCGTGTGATATTCCAGCTTCAGCACAGAAATCCATCAGCACTCCATTATAGAATTCTGTTCCATTATCAGATCGAATTCGCTTCACAGTAACTTCTTTACTGTTTTGCTCCTTCAGAATCAGTTCTGGCAGAATAAGCTTCACTTCGTCCTTTGTCTTCAATAGACGTACCCATGTGTACCTGGAGAAATCATCAACCACCACTAGTGTATATAGACGTTTACTTACAGTGGGTGGTGTGACTGGACCAAAAAGATCCATATGAAGTTATTCCAGAATCCTTTGTGATGTCTCCTTTTCAGGGTTTGTTTTGAAGGATGATTTGGTCTGCTTTCCCTGTTGACATGATTTGCATATTCCTTCTTTGCGGAAAGTCTCATTTGGTAGACCTATAACAAGCTTATTTTTGGCAAGATGGTTAATAGTTTTGAAATTTAAATGATTGAACCTCTTATGCCATAGCCATGTTGTTTCCTCTTTATTGAGAGCTAAAAAGCAAGAATGTTGTTGACCGCTTTGCCAATCAACAATATATAGTCCACCCTTGCGGATGCCTCGTAGTTTTACTTCTCCTGAAATAGCATCAGCAATAGCACAACCAGTATTCATAAAAGATACGATATACCCATTTTCACATAGTTGACTTATGCTGAGTAGATTATGCTTTAGGTTGGAGACAAGTGCTACGTTGATGATTCTCAATCCGTTCCTTTCAATACATCCTCGTCCAATAACTTCTCCTTCACTGTTGTCCCCGAACTTGACTTTTGGACCGTTGAATAATCTTCTTATGTCTGAAAATAATTCTTCATTTCTAGTCATATGAGCAGAGCAACCGCTGTCCAGGACCCATTCATTGGATATGCACGTTCCTGTAGTTCTGGAGTCCTGTTCCTGCAAGTGAATCAAGTGGATTTACGTACCCATTTAGTGTCGGGTCCGGCAGGATTAACGTGAAGCATAGTTCCTTTCGGAACCCACATCATAGTGATTTTTAAGACTTTTGTCTTGGTTTCACTATTTACCACTTTCTTGACCTTTGGCTTAGAATTTTTAACATTTCTATTTCTAGGTGGATGAATGTACTTAGCCGTCCTTGCCCTTGGAAATGAATATGGACTGGGCTCAGGCCTTGCATGGACATTCCTTCTATGCATTGTATTCTGCTGGTAGATAGGTCTCACAGCATTGTACTGTGCAGGCCTTCTCTGATGAAAATTAGGATGTACTATCCTTGCGTTGAAATCAGAACGCTCAGTACCCCTTGAGTTTGTTGAGTAAGGTTTAGCGTATGCTCTTGGATTCCTCTATTGAGGTCTATCAAATGCTTGCCTATTATTCATCCTTTGATTCTTCTGCGGAGGCTTAGAGTTGCGTTTAGCATTTATCCTTGGGATCCTCTGCTGAGGTCCACTGGATAAAGGCTTAGCAGACTCTGACCTCTGCTGAGATCTAGCAGATGAACTATTGGCTATTTTTGATATAGACCTCTGCTGAGCTCCAACGGGCACATTCTGCTGGAGTCTATTTTTTGGTTTAGCTGTTGGCTTAGCAGACAAAGTTTCAGCAGAAACTACTCCTTTACCTTTTTCAGCAGAGCTAAGTCAAGCAGATACAAACAAAATCGGATTCTGCTTAAAGGAATTTGGTTTAGACATTCTTTTTGATGATTCGCATCCAAGTCCAGACTTATCAAAGTGATGTCTTTGACTACTTACAATGGCATTGAGAGCAGCCTTGCTGGATGCGTACATGCAAATGCAGTCCTCTTTGGGTTTGTTTTTTAATGCATGATTCTCTTTTTCTAAAGTTTGAAATTTTTCTGACAAATGAGAGAAGTCTGCTTTTAATTTTACGAGTTCTTCATTTTCTAACCTCAGTCTCTCGACTTCCTTGGTTAAATTTGTAATTTGAAGCTTTAGTGAGGCATTTTCCCCAACAATTTCATTTTTTATCTCATACATTTTTGCAAATTCTGTTGATAACTGTACTAAGTAGTCTTCTTCGGAATCAAACTGTGATTCCTCCGACTTATCTATGATTTGATTGCTAGATGAATTTGTTGATAATACCTCTGTTTCCTCAGCAACGAGAGCTGATTCATTGGTTTCTTCAGCATCGTTGTCCGCATCAGCAAACTGATCTTCAGTGATGTTTGCCATCAACACGAACAATGCTTCTTCGCTATCTTCTTCTTCTGAAGAACAGTAAAACTCTTCCTCATCAGCAATCTCCGTCTTGGTCAGTAATGCCTTGGTTACAGCTTTAGCAGCGCGTCTTTCAAATCGTTGCTTCAGGCGCTCTCGTTCTTCTTTGCTGACCTTCGGGCAATCATGCTTCAAGTGATCTGGAGAGCCACATTCAAAACAAGTTCTAATTTTTTGCTCTACTGAGCGGTTAGATGTTGATGATGTGATCTCTTTCGCCTCTTTTTCAGCTTTTGCTTCATTCAGCATCCTCTGCATCTTCTTCATTTGTTCTTCCAGTTCATTAATCTTTAGATCAATTGCTTGTGTACCTGTACTGGAAGTACTTTCTTTCGAGGGTGATGCTGGAGTAGGCCTTTCTGGTTTGTGGAACGGCCTTTTTGTCTTGAATTTGCTGTAGTCCTTCTTAGCGAAGTACGCTAAGTCCTCAGTGTTTCCAACATAATTTGAAGCGGCTTGTGCTACAGCTGTTTCATTTTTCTTCGACTACTGTATGATAAATTCGTGAGCTTTAAGTTGAGCAAATACCTCAGACGTAGTCATGCTGTTGAGATCTTTTTCACTCAGACTTGTTACTTTTGCGAACCAGTCATCTCTTGGATATAGTTTGGAAATGATCTTATTGTTCATCTCTCCATTGTCATACTTCTTTCCAAGACTCCTGAGTTCTCCAATTATCGTGTTGAAGCGTTCCTCCATGATTTGAATGGTTTCTCCTGCACACATAGAGAAGGATTCGTATTTGTCTACAGCTACCTGTAGTTTGTTGCGTCTCATTTGATCCGTCTCCTGAGAAGATTCGCACACGTAGTCCCACATTTCCTTAGCAGTTTCTAAATCAAGCGCCTTTTCTTTCATCAGCTTCGAAAGGGAATCAAGAACTAATTTCTTTGCCACGTGCTCAAGTTGAGCTCTCTTTTTGTCTTCGCTTGTGTATTCATCAAATGGTTTGGGAACCATTTCAGGTCTTGGAGGTCTTGGTTCTCCTTCAGCAGCACCTTCAGCACGCCCTTGTCCTATAAAAGTGTTAGCTTTCATAATCTGAATAGGACCTCTTACTAGTACATCCGCCATCTCAGGATGTATGCTCTGAAGTTGTATGAGAGCCATCTTCTTCCAAGATGAAAAGTTTTTTCTGTCATATAGTCCAAGAGAGTGGTTCATCATTTTGTATGCTACTTGAATGGTTTCCTGAGCTGAGTAGATAAAACAGGAATAAAAGTGCAAGGAAAATGATAGATCTGGTCACAGGTGACTCAGAAACGGAGAGTCTGGTATGACCTCCGCTCTGATTCCACTTGTTGGTCCCGAAATATCAGAGTCGTCGTGTTGATAACTTAACACGAAATGCAGCGGAATAGTTTTTAATATCTCTTGCACTTATCGTTGTTTTCCAAAAGTTAGTTAGCTCAAGTTATGTCTTAAGTTTGTGTTCAGATATACTCTAGCAACTCTGTTGCTAGGTTTCAAAATAATCTTGGAACAGTAATATAATAAAACAGTAAATGAACACGAGATTTTATAGTGGTTCGATCCAAATAGATCTACGTCCACTCCTTAGCCAAAACGCTAAGAATTTCACTAGAAAAGTATACAATTTGTACAAGGATTCGCCAAAACTTGCAGTAGGCGGTGAACTTTCGAACCGGCCACAGCACAGCTATCCTCCGATACTTTGCACTTTTCCGAACACAGCTCCGGCCAAGTCAAGGGCACACCTTCGTAAAACTTGTCCTTCGCTAATGATGCTATTATAGTTTGCACCTGAACTCAATAAGTATGTGGCTAACGCCCGTCAGAGTCAATCTCTTTCAAAAATGACTATTGGATACTCCTAGTAAGGAAATTATCCCAATGATTGAAGATTCTTAATGAAACTTCAAGAATCTTCAAGGATGAGTGTCAGATATTCACTGAGAGGACACTCTCGATTGTTGAGGGCTTTGAATGTGCTTTTTATCACGAGCTCTCAACTGACTACTTTTCACTTATTCGCTTTGTCAAAGGAATCTCACACTTGTGTAGTTTGCGAATGTAGGTAGTGATTGAAGCAGCTGTACTCTCGACTTTCAGACCTGTCTTTTATAGATGGAGATTCAAACTTTGAATCTCCATATCCGTTAGACCCAACGGCTCCTTGATCCGAGAGTGTTTATTTTATGACAGTCGCTTTTGTCTTTGACTTGTACTTCCTTAACTACTTTGGGAAGTTCTCGTCCTTTGTGTGAGCTTTTTGTCAGAGTCGCAGTCCAGCTTCAAATTTGATTCTTTTGCTTTGCTAAGCTAGAGACTGCTAACAGTATATTCCTTGTGATCCTTTGACTTCCGTTGCTTGCTATTCTTTATTCATTTCTGAAAGGTCCGAATGCTAACACCTTAGCATTCTGTCCAGTGAGCTTTCAGCCATTTGCTAGTGATTCTTTGTTGGCTTGCTTCTGTAGCAGTTTGTAAGTTGAATGCTGATATCATCTACTTTGTGTCTGCTAGGGATTCTTCTCAGCACACTAGTCTATTACAACTCAATGTCTAACTTATACAGGACTTTACAAAGTGTGCTAGACTCTCTAGATTTTGGCAAATGATCGACCAACTAAATAAGGTTTGATCCAACAAAACCTTTTACAAAACAAATCCTAAGGGAGATTTTAGGGATAATTCCCAACAATTTCCCCCTTTTTGGTGCGATCAAAGCTTACTATCATTTGCTGACCATAAGTGGAAGAATGTCTGTGTTTTACAAGTCTAAGCTATTCTATCAATCTGACACAGAGTTTTTCCAACTAGGTTCAAGCAACAAAAATGATTGAAATCAAATTCCCCCTCAACAGGTGCTGGGGAATTCTTCTCGATTAAATATAAGTAAATGTTTGCAACAAAGCAGTATGCTAGAAATTCTAGCACTCAACAAATCAGCAAGCATTCATCAAACAAAATATAGTCTTCATGTCCACATGCAAATTTGTTGAGTACACCAGAAGTGTAGGTCAACTAGAGCACACCAGTAAAAATTCAGAGGTGGACAAAGAGATTTTGCCTAAGTCTGATCCAATTTTATATATGATATTGCAAGTTTAAGTACAAATTGGATTCAGAAAGTACGAAATGATGAAAATATTTAACCTTTACGTTCATGAGCCGGGTGCTGGCTTGTCTTTTTCACTGTCCGCTGAATTGTTCTTCTGGATATCAGCAAACTTCTCTATGGTGAATTTCATGAAGTTCTCAAGAAGAGCTGCTCCTGTTTCTCTTTCAGCAGCCTCACGCTCCAGTTCTTTAGCCAGCTTCTCCTGCTCCATAGCAATGTTTTGTAGTTGAAGCTCATGTTCTTTTCTTTGCAATTCTAATTTAGCTTCATGTTCCTTTCTTTGCAATTCTAATAGAGCTTCTAGCTCTTTTCGTCTTGACTCCTCCTTCGCTTCTTCTTCTTTTCTCCTTATCTCTTCTTTTCTTGCGGCTAACTCCTCCTCATATTTCTTTCTTCTTTCCTGGTCAGCCTTTCTTCTTTCTTCCCCCTCTTTGATTGCAGCCAAAAAGTTTGTACCATAGGCCACAACTGTATCTTTTAGGGTAGTCCTGGTGTCTGCTAAATCCTTTTGAACGACCTCAAGACTTGTCCTATTCTCAGAAATAGCCAACTTGTTTTCTGCGATCTCTGATTGTACATGAGATACATCTCCCCGTATCTCATCAACTTCTCTTCTCAGAAGAGTGGTAGCTGCTTCTACTCTTCCATCAATGGCTGTTTGCAAATAAGAGTTAAAGGCTTCAGCTATTTCCGCAGTCAATGGAAAGGGTATCTGCAGTGAGGTTATGGGAGTGGCATTGAAGGAAGTAGTCGTAACGAGTTCTTGACTCGTTGGAATAGACGGTTGCTGTGTGTGACTAGTACTCGCAGCAACATACTCCTGATAGCATAATTCCTCATGCATTATCCGATTAGCAGCATCCAGAATTTGTGCGGTCTCCTGGACAATCTGAGCTTCAGCTTTCTGAGCTTCCTTCACTATGTCATGAATATCAATGTTCAGGAACTTAGCCAATTGCTTATCTCGGTAATCAAATTCCAGAGCAGCACGCTCAGTGGCCTGTGCCGCTACTCGAGCTTTGAGTTTCTCGGCCTGTTGAATTTTATACTCCATCTGTCGTTTCCTGTAAGCGACAGCAGCTCTTGCTTGACGCTTAGACAGTTCAACTCTAACATCAGAGTATCCATCGGGTACGAAGGTGGATTTAGGTAGCCCCGCAGTCTTTGAGAGAAAACGGTGTTCTCGGATGGCTTGAAGTCGACACATCACTTGTTTGTCTAAGAACTGTTTCATCCCCGGAACTTGATCAATCCAGTCAAAACACCAGCGTTCCTCACGTCTCCAGAAGTTTAAGCCCTTAGCAGCAAAAACCAGTGCTTTCTCTTCAAAACATAGTTGATGCATAATATAGTCACACTTCTTCCATCGTCGGAATTCTTCTGCTAACAAGCGTCCTTCCGGTGTTGATTCATCCAATTCTGTATGGAATAAATCAGCAATGGCCCTTTCTATTTCAGAGTGCACGAACAATTCGATCTCTTCAGCCATAGGAGTGAGATCTGAGTTGGGCTTTTCTTCAGGGTAGACCGTTGCACACCATTGACCGATTCTTCATAGATGAGAACGTGGTCCAGGCAGCCCATTGAGAGGCACTCGGAGAGGAGTGTCTGATCCAGATGGTACCTTCCTCAGGTATTTGACATTAAAAATCTCCTCAGATTCTCCATCAGAGTCAGAAACGCAAGATTCAACATCAGTGAGCAGAGAATCGTTCTCCTCTACAGGCGAATGTAAATCATGAAGAAGTGAATCGACCTGTTCTTCAGCATCTCTTCCTTTACTTGACTCTGTATCAGTGAAGGCTCCAGACCTCCATAATTGTGAGAATGCTTTATCTGATAGGCCTTCTTCTGCTAGGTTTATCTGCGATTCAGAGGAAGTATTGAAAATGACTTCCTCTTCTGAAGTAGCTTTCCCTTTTCCTCGTTTTGTGGCCTCGTCTGCTAGGCGTTGCAGCTCATCAGCAGGAGCTTCATCATCATTCATCATGGTGATATCTGCTGGAATGTCTGTCGTGTCCTCGTCCTCTGCTGGAGTTGGAATTCCTTCAGCAATATTCACCACTGCTGGTGTGTGTTCCTCGTGTACTGCAGCTCCTATGGTGCATTCCTTTTTCTTGATAGGCTGTGCTTCCAATTGGGTCTGCTTAGCAGCGCGCTTCTGGGCCATCAATTCTTCAGCAGCAGATTTGATTCGTTCAAAGTTTCTGTCTCTGCCTTCGAATGTTAGATTACTGATGAATTTTTGGTAATCTCTTTTCTCGAGTTCTTTCAGAGTAGCTATTCGCTTTCTCTTTGCTTTCCTTATTTCCGGACTGTGCTCTTCAACAATTCTGAGAGACTTAGGAATGTAATCTGGATCAGCGGTGTCCTGAGTAACATTCTCTGTAGAGTCCTTTTCTGCTGTATCAGTTCCTTCAACAGCTTTAGCAGTCTTGCTTTCTGCTTCTGCTTTCTCTAATGCTTCCTTTTCAGTAAGTAATTCCAACTTTCTTCTGGTCTTCTTCTTTGCTTTAGTCACAGGAGGAGTTGTTGCGGTTCTCTTGTTGGGTTGAATAGGTAATGCTCATGCCCCAAGAGTGATTGGAAGCTGATCTGCTTCCTTCAAAGTCATTATATCGTTGATCTGATCAACTGGTAGGTTTCCTAATTTCTCAATTTCCTCAAGATTTTTGAAACACTGATCTGTTTCTGCATTCCTCTTCAACACTGCTAATTCTGCTTCTGTTATGGGAATGGAGTGTTGGAGTGTGGGTACTGCTAAACTTGCTTCATCTGGTTCCTCTGGGGATGTTGGTTTAGCCTTGTCCACATTGGATTTCCCGGTTAACTTCCTAGGATTTCTAGTATTGACCGGCTTAGGCTTGTGTCTTGTGACAGGAATGTAGTCTGTGGAAAGGAGTGCAACTCCACGATCCACGCCTGTGTTGGTAAACAAAATTTCCAAGAATTTGCTAATCTTCAGCCCAAAGTTTACATTCGAGGAGAATGTTCCATCGATTTCCATGTGAGCATTCTTCTTGGCATGCTCTGCCCATCATTCAAATATGAACTTTGCCCAATTACCCTTTACATTATCGTTTAATGCCATTATCACGACATACTTCTTAGCAGAGAGCTCCGAGTAAGATCCAGCATCACACTGGAGCATCTTGATTACTATCTCTGCAAGGAGTTTGTATTCCTCTGTCAAGGTATTGATTGAGGTGTTAACCTTAAACATACTTGGTTGCCCTTTCTCTCCTGACTTCTTCCAAAGGTTCCACCTTCTTTCCATTTCGGCTATATCATTCACCTTATACTGAGAGATTTTGGTTCCAAAGTTTCGAAGTCCAAAAATACGAGACAGCAACTCAGCATTAACTTCTACAATATTCCCATAAACACATGTCTTGAATGACTTCTGATCATCACTCATAACAGCCCTAGCATAGAATTCA
>JAPKLW010008640.1:0-13066 GCA_026898455.1 Plectranthus barbatus | reverse complement strand
GCCCATATGTAGCCTAGGTCTGGTTTATGGATTGGTTAAGTTGGATCGGGTTTTGGGTCGGAGTTTGTTGGGAGCGGTTATAATCCGATCCGCTTGTATATATACCTCCGCCCCGGTTTACACCCGTAGTGTGATGAAACCCTAATTCTTGTGCGCCGCATGACTCTTCTTCTCTCTCTAGACGCTCTCCCTTCTCTCTACCTTTCCTAACCTTTCTGTGGCCGTAAATGTATTCCGATGAGTGTTTTCGAAAGCCTGTGAGATACCTGAGAAGCCTCCACCCATAATTTCCCCTTGGCGGTAGGTTGGAGGGCAAAGAACCACAAGAAGGTGAGTTCTGAGCCAAATCACAGTCCCGATCTAAGTGTGGCAAGGCGAGGGCACCTGTTCGCATTTCCTAGAGGCTCGGAGATCCAGATCCTGCGTTCGTGGGTCAAGGCTTGAAGAGCTAGGGGTTCTAACCCAAGTGCGTGGAAACTGGGCTCGATCTGAGCCTGGTCGGGGTCCGGCAAGAAACCGACTGCAGATCCGGAGCTAGAGGCCTGATACCCCAACAGTGGTATCAGAGCCAGGTTCCTCGGCTCTGTGTCTGACCGGCTTGCTGAAGGACTCACGTCGTCAGTGCCCCAGGGCACGTTCGGTAAGTCGGGTGTGCCCTCATCTAGGGCCCCCGCTCTGGTATTGTACTCTTTCCCCTTTTTGGCCTTTCATTTTCTTTTTGGTTCGTGTCGAGTCAACTAGGCGCTTAGGGTTTCGCATATAGATAGGTATTCGAACCCTCTGTGGACGAATACAACCCCAATCCCTTTTCCCCCTCTGCATGACTCAACAGATTGGACCGGATAACTGCGATCTGTTGAGTATCCTCTTTACTGCTCGGATAACCGAAGTAAATCAGGATCTCTATCTGTGTGCTCCTATTAATCGTTTTTCAGTTTTCTTCCGCTGCATGTCTGTGATAGTTACCCCAGTAATAGGTATATTTGTGTTCCAGTGTTAACCGTGGTGCTATCTTGTACTTTACTCTGTGGCTGATTGCTTGCGTAAATTTTTTTTTTTGTGTTCTCGTGTGCAATCTGTTTTGTTCCCTGATCTCTATTTTCGTTGCATCGCTAAAATTAGTGCATTCTATCTATTTCTATGCTCTGTATCCTGCCAATATGACTTCTGGTGTGAACTCGCATGACATGACTCCATTTAATGGCAAATCTGATTTTTTCTATATGGAAACAAAAGATTCAATGCATTATGATACAACAAAAGGTTTTAAGGGCCATAACTGCTGATTATCTTGATTCAGATACACCTGAAAAACGAGTGGAAATGGATGAACTAGCTAGGTCTATAATCATTCTTAACTTGGCTGACTCTGTGCTGAGAAAAATAGGAAAGGTTAAAACTGCTAAGGACCTGTGGGATAAGCTAGAAACCTTGTTTACTGAAACCTCTCTTCCTAGTAAAATGTATCTCCTTGAAACCCTCTTTAGATTCAAGCTAGATCTTAATAGGGACATAGAAGAAAACTTAGATGTGTTCAATAAATTGATTCAGGACATCAAGTTGACAGGAGACGAACATATAGATGAATATGCCCCATAGCTCTCTTAAATGCCATACCTGATAACTCTCTTAAAGAGTTATTGTTTTGTGTCTAAGTTGTGGTTAATAATGCTCTAGTATGGCTTGTTTATAGGATCATTGAGTAAATTTAGGTTATTTGGCTAGTATTTTAAATTCGAGTCCAATTTGTTGTGTTTAGTTAATAAATGAGTTTTTGCAGAAGAAATGGTTGAGTTGCATCACAGGTTTACTATGCTGAAGCATAACGAGAGCATGAAAGATAGATATGATGCTACAACATAGGAGTGGCATGAGTTACATTCAGGAGTGAATCTTTGGGACCACAGCAGACAGGATCTTTGCACTTTTCAGAGCTTGTCCCAAAAGCAGACACGTGTCACTCAGGAGAGTAGTCAGAGCCGGAAAGCAGATAGAAAAGCCACGTGTAAGGCCTGGATGGAGCGGAAAAAGAGACAGAGCAGATATTTTGAAGGGGAACAACAGAGAAAAGAGGAATCAATCATTCGGAGGAGAGGATCGGCATAGGGTTTTGAGCAAGGAGAACGAAGAGTTCGTGAGAAGCAGCAGTGGCAGTTGCAAGAATCACGAATAGTTTATCTTTCTTTGCAAAACTTATTTTGATATTCTATTGTGGATGATGTTCGTAAATATGAACTTGAATGTTATTTTCTTTTTAACTTTTGTAAGCATGAGCTAAACTCTTTAAGCTCGGGTTATTGACTGGTTATCTTCTTGAATATATGTTGAAGCTGTTTTTGTGATAAATCTGGTGTTTGAGTATGATTCTGGTTTGTTTGTCTACCTAAACACGACGGTGGCAGGTAGAGATCTCGCCTAGTGAGACCGAGAGGAGATCTAGGATGAGGGAATCATGATCAATCTTAAGTTCTAGTGTAGATATACATGGAATCTAAGACTTGTAAAAGCCCCTGTTCTAAAATGGATTGTTTGAAGGCAAAACTTACCATAGACATATGGAGGTTAGCACAAAAGCATAGATCTAGTGCTATGATGATAGGCTAGGCAGAAGGGAGCGTGGCTGCAAGACCCAGAGTTAATGCATGAGCAATGCTACAACATATAGGAGAGGGGATAAACAGGAGTCAATAACCCGAGTGCATTTTATTATCGATTTCAAAACCATAATCTAGTTGTTTATGATTATCTTGTGGGAAGAAATAGTATTAATTGTTTTGGCACTGTTTGGTTTCATTTTATATGCTTTCCTTTTGATTTAGTTTAGAAGAAGTTACAAAAACCACCTAATTTACAAGCAATAGAATGTGCACGGTTCACTTTCACTCCCTTGGGTACGATATCCGGACTTAAATCTGTATTACTTGTTTGACATACGTGCACTTGCGTATAAATTTCATAGCTACTAGCACAACAACAAGTTTTTGGCGCCGTTGCCGGGGAGTGATTGATATTGAATCTGAATGCTATTTTATTGTTTGAATTTTCATGCGCAGTTGTTTGACTGAAGTTATAGAAAACTAATCATTTTCTGTAATTGTAGGGAACTCTAACGGTGTATGAGCGAGGAAACATTTAGAGAAATATTTTTATTTGATCCAGAGATAGAGAGAACTTTTAGAAAGAACAGAAGAAAGCAAAGAGCTAACAAGATGGCTGAAAGAATTCCTGATCCGGAAGATAATCTGGAACCAGTTGATGAAAGGGATAGAGTAATCAGAACTTATACTGCACCAAGGTTTTTGGAGTTTGATCCAGGGGTTGCAAGGCCAGAAGTTCAAGCACATCACTTCGAGTTGAAACCTGTGATGTTTCAAATGCTGCAGAGTTTGGGGCAATTTGGGGGAACAGTTATAGAAGATCCACACTTGCATTTGAAATCTTTTCTGGAGATCTGTGATAATTTCAAGCTGCAAGGAGTTACACCCGAAGCCTTAAGAATGCGGTTATTCCCTTTTTCTCTAAGGGACAGTGCAAAAACCTGGCTTACTAATTTACCACCAGGATCTGTGCCTACCTGGAACAAGCTGACTGAAACCTTTCTATTGAAGTACTTCCCTCCAACTAGAAACGCAAGATGCAGGAATGCGATCATGGCTTTCAGGCAAGATGATGAGTCTGTCAGTGAGGCATGGGAAAGATTCAAAGAATTGCTGAGGAGATGCCCGAATCATGGAATACCATACTGCATTCAGATGGAAATCTTTTACAATGGGTTGAATGGTAATTCGAGAATGATGATAGATGCTACATCTGGAGGAACACTGTTGGACAAGACTTACAATGAAGCTTGTGAAATTCTTGATAAGGTAGCTGCCAACAATTATTTCTGGGCAAACTCAAGAGCAGCAGCTATTTCTACCCCTAAGGTTGCAGGAGTGCTGGAAGTTGACCCAATGAAGGCGTTAACTGCACAAATGGAGGCTCTAGGAGCAACTATGAAGAGTATTGAGAAGAACACCAGCCCAAGCAAAGCAACTCCAATGTGTGCAGAATCCTCAGGACCTTTGGACTGTATTTATTGTGGGGAAGGTCACCAGTTTGAAGAATGCCCGTCAAATCCAACATCGGTTTGCTATGTGGGAAACAGAAATTATCATCATCAGAATAACAATCCATATTCAAATACATACAATCCTGGTTGGAGAAATCATCCAAACTTTTCCTGGTCTGGACAAGGAAATCAAAATGCTGCAGCCAGGGAGCAGCATTATAACAAAGGAGGTTATAATCATCAGCAAAGTCTAGAAGCTCCACCTCCAAAGCAAGAGAAAACTATGGAGGAAATGATGAAGGAATTCATGACTCAGAATGAAGTGCGACTGAAAAATCAAGATGCTCTAATTCAGAGTCAAGCATCCTCTTTAAGGAGTCTGGAAATGCAAATGGGGCAATTAGCCAATGATTTGAGAAGCAGGCCACCGGGAGCATTGCCAAGTAACACTGAGAATCCTCTGAATGGAAAGGAACAATGCAAGGTCGTCACACTTCGAAGTGGGAAACAGTTTGAAGAAAGAAAAGCTGAAAATTTGGAAACTGGAGAAGGATCATCAGCAGGAGTTACAGTACCTAAAGAAAATTTGCAGAAAGAAAAGTTGCTGGAAAAGGAAGTTGAATTACCTGATTTGAGAGCAGAGGGAGATTCTGTAGAGAGACCTGCAGAAGTACCAGAGAACAATATTTCAAAAGCTAAGAGGAAGTCTGGATTGGAGGAATATGATTATGTACCCCCACCACCATACCCAACCAGATTCAAGAAGCAAAAGGAAGAGGAGCAGTTTAAGAAGTTTCTGGAGATGCTAAAGCAGATTCACATTAACGTGCCATTAGTGGAAGCTCTTGAACAGATGCCAACTTATGTGAAGTTTTTGAAGAATATTCTGTCAAAGAAGAAGAGACTGAAGGAATTTGAGACTGTATCATTGTTTGAGGAAGTAGGTGGACCTCTGAGGAGACAGATTCCAGCCAAGTTGAAGGATCCAGGAAGTTTCACCATTCCTTGTTCTATTGGAGGTCGAGATGTAGGTAGAGCTCTATGTGATCTGGGGGCGAGTGTGAATTTAATGCCATTGTCAATCTTTAAGAAGTTAGGCATTGGGGGAGCTAGACCTACTACCATTTCTCTTCAGTTAGCAGATAGATCCACTGTACATCCTGAAGGGAAGATTGAAGATGTACTTGTGAGAGTGGATAAGTTCATCTTCCCTGCAGATTTTATTATTCTGGATTATGAAGCAGACAGAGAAGTGCCAATTATTTTGGGAAGACCATTCCTTGCTACAGGAAGGACACTGATTGATGTAGAGAAGGGAGAGCTAATTACGAGAGTACAAGAGGAGCAAGCTACTTTTAACTTATTTAATGCTATGAAGGTCCATGATGACCCTGAGGAATGTTTTTCTATGGATATATTGGAGTCAGTCATCGAAGAATATTTTGAAGAAAATCATTCTGGGAAGGAAGATGATGCTGAGGAATTACCCAGTGAAGCAGCAGCATGGGTAGAGCAAGGGCAAAAGTTTGGGGGAGTTAGGCAACCATTTGAGCCATTGGATCTGTTGTCTAGAGAAATAAAAGGAACCAAGTCTTCTATGGAGGAACCCCCAGAGTTAACCCTGAAACCTTTACCTGCTCACTTGAAATATGCTTACTTGGGTGAATCAGACACACTACCTGTGATCATATCAGCAAATTTGAAGAAAGAAAATGAGCAAAGTTTGTTGGAGTTACTGAAAAGGAACAAGCGAGCAATATGATGGACTATATCTGACATCAAGGGGATAAGTCCCACTATCTGTATGCATAAGATTCTGATAGAGGAAGGAAGCAAAAATTCTATTCAACCACAGAGGAGGTTAAATCCCAATATGAAGGAGGTAGTGAAGAAAGAAGTGATCAAGTGGTTGGATGCAGGAATTATATTTCCCATTTATGATAGTTCTTGGGTAAGCCCTGTGCAATGCGTTCCCAAGAAAGGTGGAGTCACAGTAGTTCAGAATGAGAACAATGAGATGATCACTACAAGAACAGTAACTGGATGGAGAATTTGCATTGACTACAGGAAGCTGAATGATGCAACAAAGAAGGATCACTTTCCTTTGCCATTTGTAGATCAGATGCTGGATAAGCTAGCTGGACAAGAGTTTTACTGCTTTTTGGATGGATATTCAGGATATCATCAAATAGCAATAGCTCCAGAGCATCAAGGATTAACCACATTTACTTGTCCTTATGGCACATTTTCCTTTAGGAGGATGCCTTTCGGGTTATGCAATGCTCCAACAACATTTCAGCGCTGTATGATTGCTATTTTCTCTGAGATGATAGATAATGGATTGGAAATTTTCATGGATGATTTTTCAGTATTTGGGGAAGATTTTGAAGCATGTCTGATGAATTTGGAAAAGGTTTTACAATTGTGTGAGAAATCACAGCTGGTGCTGAATTGGGAGAAGTGTTGTTTTATGGTGCAGCAAGGAGTAGTCCTGGGGCATAAGATATCAAGAGCTGGGATGGAAGTTGATCCAGCCAAAATTGAGGTGATAGACAAGATGGTAGTGCCAAACACAGTCAAGGCAGTTAGGAGTTTTCTGGGGCATGCAGGATTTTACCGAAGATTCATTAAAGACTTCTCTAAGATTGCAAAGCCCTTATCTGAGCTACTTGAGAAAGACAGGAAATTTGAATTTTCTCCACAATGTATGGAAGCATTCTTGAAGCTGAAATCTGCTTTGATTTCTGCACCAGTTATGCAACCACCAGACTGGAATTCTCCATTTGAACTCATGTGTGACGCCAGCAATTTTGCTTTAGGAGTAGCTTTGGGACAGAGAAAGGAGAAAATATTCAGGGTGATCTATTATGCAAGTCGAACCCTTGATGGAGCTCAGAGGAATTATACAACCACAGAGAAAGAGCTGTTAGCTGTGGTATTTGCTTTTGACAAATTCAGATCATATCTGGTGGGGTCCAAAGTAATTGTTTACACAGACCACTCAGCAATCAAGTATCTAATGGCCAAGAAAGATGCCAAGCCGAGGTTGATTAGGTGGATTTTGCTATTGCAAGAATTTGATATTGAAATCAGAGACAAGAAAGGGACCGAGAATCAAGTAGCAGACCACCTTTCCAGATTGGAGAATCTCAATGGAGAAGAAGAGATTGAGCAAGTCAATGATAAATTTCCAGATGAGCAGCTGATGAGATGTGAAGAGGAAGCTCCATGGTATGCTGATATAGCTAACTATTTGGCTACTGGAAGGAAACCTTACGGAGTCAAGGGGTAGAGGTTGAAGAGATTTCTCCATGATGCAAAGTATTATTATTGGGATGATCCGATGTTGTACAAACTAGGATCAGATCAAGTCTTTAGAAGGTGTGTACCAAAGAATAATATGCAAGCAATTTTGGCAGACTGTCATGCTGCAGCATATGGAGGGCATTACGGTGGACAGAGAACAGCTGCAAAAGTTCTTCAGTCAGGTTTCTTTTGGCCCACTATTTTTAAAGATTCATTCGCATTTGTGAAGAATTGTGATAGATGTCAGAGAGTTGGAAACTTGCCTGCTAGAAATGCAATGCCATTGAACAACATAATTGAGGTTGAATTGTTTGATGTGTGGGGAATGGATTTTATGGGTCCCTTTCCAATGTCTTTTGGGAATGAGTATATCTTACCGGCAGTAGATTATGTGTCTAGATGGGTGGAGGCATGTGCTTGTGCCCGCAATGATTCAGCTACAGTAATGAAGTTCCTCCACAAGAACATTTTCACCAGATTTGGCACACCAAGAGCTTTAATCAGTGATGAAGGCACTCACTTCATCAATAAAAGTTTGTCTGCGATGCTAGCTAAGTATAATGTCACTCACAGAGTTTCTACAGCGTACCATCCACAAACTAATGGGCTAGCAGAGCTTTCCAATCGGGAAGTAAAGAGTGTCCTTGAGAAGGTGGTGAATGTGACCAGGAAGGATTGTCTAAGCACCTGGATGATTCACTTTGGGCATACAGGACTGCCTATAAAACCCCATTGGGAATGTCACCCTACAGGTTGGTTTTTGGGAAAGCTTGTCATTTGCCTTTGGAGCTAGAACATAAAGCGTACTGGGCAACAAAGAAGTTGAATTTGGATCCAAAGTGCAGTGGTGCAAAGAGAATGTTGCAGCTAAATGAGCTCGATGAATTGAGGCTGCAATCTTATGAAAATGCCAAGTTGTACAAAGAGAAGGTTAAGAGATGGCATGATAGCAAGATTTCTGAGAGGAAATTTGAAGAAGGACAGAGAGTTTTATTGTTCAACTCCAGGCTGAAGTTATTTCCAGGGAAGCTAAAATCTCGATGGTCAGGACCCTTTGTAGTGGTTAAGGTTTATCCACATGGAGCAGTAGATCTGAAGAGTGAGGACACTGGAGAAACATTCAAAGTAAATGGAGCCAGGGTGAAGCATTATCATGGAGGAAGCATAGACAGGGAAAAGGCTTCCATGCCTATTGAAGAACCTTGAGCATCGGAGCCCCTGAGCCATTGGAAGGAATGTCATCAAAGCTGCATAAAAATTGGTTCAGGGAGTAACACTTTTAATTTAATGCATTTAATATTAAGTTTTAGGATTAGTTTAATAGTATTTATCTTTGTTTGCTACAGCATGTAAATAGCATGATTTCTTTATTTTAGGTAGTTAAATTCTGTGTGTTAGAGTAAAATTAGAGTTAATTTTATATTTCGAATATTTTTATTTGAAGTGTTAGTTTGATAGATTAAGAAAAAAAATCTGAAAATTTTAATTGAATATTTATTTTTACACCGAGTAAGAAAAATTAACTATAGAAAATTCTGCAGAAAAGGGACACATGGAGGGCAAATAACCGCTGAGGAACTGTGCTGCTGATGTCATCGGAGGCGGGATTACTTTTGGCAGGTTTATTTGTGGTGGTTAAATTTTGAATTTTATATTGTGTCGTTTCAAAAGAAGTCGAAGGGTTTCCTAGTTCTGTATATATCTCTTTTCTGCATTTGAGAGTCTGAAAAAGAAAACCTCACCATTCTGGGTAATTGAAAGAAGAAAGCGACAAATTGAACGAGAAAAGCCGAAGGCCTGTAAGGTTAAAGAGTCGATGTAAGTACCCTGTCTCTTGCATTTCATTTGTTGATTCTGCAAATTGCGATTAGTGAGAGAACATGGGGAAACATGCAACCAACGGTAATTTTTCAAAATTGAACTTTCTGAAGATTGTTTGGAATTTTGGTTTTGTTTGCAATTTCTGGTTTGTAACTTCTTGTAAATTACATGTTTGCTGTTTGAGAACGCTACATTGTGATGGGTAGTCGAATTTTAGTGCTAAAATGTGGTATGTTTTACATATGCGAGACAAAAAGGGGTTGGGTCGTTCTTCTTGAAGGTTGTTTGAAAACTAGAATTCGAGTAAAGGAAATTATCTGAACCTCTTATTTTTCTTGAAGTTTGTGAGCCAAACTTTCTGATTTATACTGAAGCATAAAGTTTGGGGGAGGGTATTTTCCTTGCTTGGATGAATTTGTGTGAGAGAGCCTGTTTTGTTAGAATTTGGGAAATTTATTTGTGCATTGTGTCTGACAAGGTATTGTGTGCTTATTTGCTAATTTGGGTTGAGTACAGAAATATCCGGGATGAAAACTAAGCAACCCGCAAAAAGGAAACCTGGTTCAGTGGAAAGTCCAACTCCTAGTCCTGCGAAGAAAGGAAAGGCACAGGTGAAGCCAGTGCGGAGATCAAGCAGAACCGCAGTTGCAACCATGGCCAGTAGGAATGCAAAACTTCCGAAAACAAGTGCAGGCAACCCGGTGGAGGTTCCTGATGAAGACACATCTGTTGCAAGGAAGGAAACGCAGTCTGAAAAAGCCAAGAGGGAAAAAGAAGGCTTGAAGAAGTTAATCCATGCTGCTGAACAACTACGTCTGATCGAAGTGGCTAGGGAGAAGTCTGCAGGAAGTAAGAAAACTACACCATCGTCCTCAAGCACGAAGCAAAAGGAACAGAAAAAGCCGGCTGTCAAAGTTCAACCAAAGAAAACGGTTACCCCAGTGAAGGAATCAAGGCAGAAAAAGATTGAGGATAAACAGCAAGTCGAGGAAGAAAATTCTGAGGATGAGGAAAGTGAAGATGTAGAACGAGAGGAAGAAGCAAGTGTAGAAAGTGAAGAAGTCAATGAAGGGTCTGAAGAAGAGCAAAGCTCAGAAGAAGGTGATGCTGAGGCATCAGAAGAGCAAATGACAGACGAGCAAGAGTCTGAAAATGAATCTGAGAAGGTGGAAACTGAAGAAGAGGAAGAGGAGGAACCACCAAAGAAGGCTGGTAAGAGAAAAAGAGAGGAGGAAGCCTCAACAATTGACCCAAATCAAATTCAGAGAAATCCAAAGACTGGAAGGAGGATCAAGGTTGTCGCAGTAAAAGAAGGAGAAACTTCTGCGAAAGCCCAACAGAAGGAGAAGATGAGCCAGAGAGAGCAAATTAAAGAAGGAAAGAAGAAAGTGGGTAAGGAGGCAGTTCTGACCCCAGAAGAGATTGATAATCTTCCGAAGTTTTCATCCAAGACACACAAAGGAAGAATGAAGTTGATAATGGAGAGGCAGTTGTTGATTGAAAGAGGGTTCAAAAGCTTGAGGGTGTTACCTGAGGACGTGTTGAAGCAAGTTGAGCATCAGGGGTGGGAGAATTTTGTGTTGCCACCACCTTATCCTGTTACCGCACTGGTCAAGGAATTCTACGCCAATTGTGAACAACCGTCTGCTGACAAACCTGAGATAGTCGCCACTGTTCGAGGAAAGAAGGTGAAGTTAAATGCTGAAACAATACATGAGGTGTTTGGAACTCACGCACCGGAATCTGATGAATTTATTGAGGTCTGTTTAGCACCTACGAAGAAACAATTGGATGAAGCCCTCAAAGTGGTAGGACTACCGGGAGCCAGGTGGAACGATGAAGCAAAGGATAACAAGTATTTGCTTTCAAAATTCCTACACTCAGAAGCGAACCTGTGGTTACAGTTCTTGAAGAATAGAATTAGCCCAACTACGCACAACACCAATATCGGCCAGGACCGCATTTTGATGATTGCCGCTATCTTGAAGGGTGATCCGATCAACTATGCGCCATTTCTGATTGATGCGGTTGGCTATTCTGCTTCGAAGGAGCGAGGACCACTCTACTGCCCATCTCTGATTTCTAAAATTTGCAAGAGAGCTGGAGTCCCATTCCATGATGAAGAACCACGAAAGACCTCAAGGACCTTCTTCAACATTGAGTATCTGCGCCAAAGGCACGAAAATTCACAAAAGAAGGAAGGGGTGGAGCCCTTGTCTGCTGACCAAGTTTCTGTGCAGGTATTGTAGGGAAGGTTGGACGACATCTCTGAGCAAAATGGTCAACTGCTGAAGGAGTTTGAAAATCTCAGCACAATGATGATGGAGATGCAATTCCAAACCGAGGAACTGGTGAAGAAGCTTGATGACATGAAAGCTGAGAAGGGAACATCCGCTGCTGTGAAGAAGAAGAAGTCTGCCTGAAGGCCGTGGTCAACTCTAAACTTGATCTTTTGAACAAAACTCTGTTTTAAATTTATGTTTGTGTGAAGATGTTGGGTGAATGTTTAACCCTTAGTATTTTAGTTAGTTGTTTTGGTCGTTGTTTTCGTAATGGATGTTTAGTAGGTTGAAGTATTAATATGGTGTCTAAGTATCTTGTCTTGGGGTCTGATGATGCGTGTGTGTGAGTACTTTTGCTATCTTGAAATTTCATGATTGATGCTCGAGTGATTGGGAGTCAACCCCCAAATTTTTTAAGTTTAACTTTAGTTTGATAGATTGGCTTGAATGACAGAAGTTGTGGTCATTTGTTTTTGAAAACCTGATATGCTAGGTGCTTAAGTTTAGGTGGTACTTTAGTTTTGCTGAAAAAAAAAAAAAAAGGCATGTGAGATGCTACCTACTTGAAAATATAGGCTATTTGAAGCGAAATTTGAATGAGCATCACATGGAGAAATGATCTAGGCATTCTTTACATCTTTGTGCCGGCAGAATTGTTTTTCATTGCATTACAATTACCCTTGCACCTAGATTTGAGCCTTGAGCCTTTTTGTTTATTTTGTCCTTAAAAGATGTGAGCTAATTTCCCATACACTCACCCTGATTTGAGAGGTAGGCTTGTGTAGGTTCTTCCACTTATAAGTTAGAGAAATAAGGGAATAATAGAAAGGCAATAGTGTGATTATGTAGAAGCTTGCGAGCTTGTTTGTGAATAAACCATGCTACAGCCTGTGAGAAGCATGAGTATTCTAAAAAAAAAAAAAAAAAAAGAGAGAGAGAGAAATGAAATTTTGGAAGATAGATAGTAAGAAAGAAAAGAAGAAGAAAAGTGAGAAAAATTAGATGGGACAAATAACCATCTAGAAAAAAAAAAGAGCTTTTAAGCATGAGAGGAGTTTATAGTCCGTTTTATTTTATCTCGGGAATAAACCCTAAGTGGGAAACCTATTACACTGCTTCTCAAATCTATGAGTTACTTCATCCATAACATACCTACCTTAGCCACAGCCTTACATTAGAAGCTCAAAAGACCTTTTGATCTTGATGTGATGCAAGTTCTATTAGTAGAGAATGTGCCGAAATTGGAAGGTAGTCAAAAACAGTAGCATCAATGAACATGAAAGTTTAAATAGAAGTTAAGTCTAAACTCTAGCACCTGTTAGCTATCTTGCCGAAAAGTTTTGCAATTCTTACCTTCAAGCTAGTTTAGATTCCTTTGAATTAAACTTACTAAATTGTGGTGGCTGAAGCTTGATTACTTGGATATCATGAATGAAATTTTTCTTTTTAATTCCTTTAGTGCGAGCTGAGAACTCCAAGACAAGAATATGTAAGGTGTGTCTGTTTAGTTGTTGAGTCTTAGTTGCTTGGGGACAAGCAACATCTTAAGTTTGGGGGAGTGATAACTCTCTTAAAGAGTTATTGTTTTGTGTCTAAGTTGTGGTTA
>JAPKLW010008639.1:0-13067 GCA_026898455.1 Plectranthus barbatus | reverse complement strand
TAATAGCCCATTCTCCAGATCTATATAAATAGATAAATCTCTCATTTTCCCACATAAGTTTAAAGTTTCAAATCAGAAACCTTAGAGAGATTGTGAGAGAGTGGGAGGCTGTAGATCCGGTAGCGTATCCTCACCAGATTTTTGGATCGAGCTAGGGAACAAACCAGAAGATCAGATCTGGTTGAACAAGTCTCCGTATTCGATCTAGTATGTAGATCAGTCGCTAGAGTTCAGGTATTCTGTAGATCCATCCCTTTGCAATTAATTTTGTAGGAGCATTCTTAGGTTCGCCTAATTTATTTAATTTATATTTATTTTCGATATCCTAAGAACGATCCTTGGCAAATTAAAGTGGCAATTCGCGTTGTCTATTGTAGACTCGAATCCTACAATTGGTATCAGAGCCAAGTTTTAGTTCTTAGGCTCTATACTGAATAAATTGTGATTAAATAAATATCTATGTTCATGGATGGATTTAAAATTTTTGTGGATTTTTTGTTCTCGTGGCCCCTCTCTATTTTGGTTTTGTTTTAAATCGCGAGAAAATACGCGATTAGATTGATAAGAAAATTTGTAATTGACTAGATTTGTTGTAATTTTATTCAATCTGTAAACCGAATCAAGAAAGAGAACAAATTCAGCACGAAGATGGTGTAGCAGTTTCCGGTGGAGGCTGGTGAGGTAGCAGCCGTGCGCAGGCAGCGTGCGGTGGTGACCGGCGGCTGCGGCCGTCGGCTGGAGATGCAGTGGCCGTGCGCTGGCGGCGCACGGCAGATGTCTGCGTGGAGCAGCCGTAGTTTCTTCTCTTCCCTCGCAGAATCGCGATTCCGGTTGCTTTTTGCATAGCAGCCACGCGCATCAGCGGCTCTGGCCAAGCTGCAGTCATGCGGCAGCAGGTTGCAGGCAGCGTCATTGCATTGCAGGAACAACAGCCACGTGAAGCAGCAATCGCAGAGTTCAACGGAAAGGGCAGTGGGGGCGTGCGCAGCCATGACTGTCGCCCGCGCGAGTCATCTCTCTAGCAGCAGCGTCGCGCGATAGGAGGTCGCCGGCGAGGTCTCGCACGTCATTGGCGCAGGCAGCGTGGCTGTGGGCGTCGGGCGGGGAGGCTGCTACTGCTCTTCCGGGCGGCGGCGGATGTAAAAGTTGTTGGCGGTGGGTTTTTGGGTGCAGCAAGAGTGGCGGCTGCAACCCTAGCTATTGCTAGGGTTTGATGCTAGGGTTTCAAATCCGGGTTGGGCGCGGGCCTGGCAGCCCGGTGGCGGCCCGATTTGCTGAAAACTAGGGTTTTCTGAAATTTAGGGTTTTTACAATCCTATGGGCCTGAAACCCTTATTCCTAGCCCAATAACCCTATATTTTATTCTAGCCCAAAATTGCGGATTTCAAGTTAAAGAGTGGGAGCCCATTTGAAGATCTCTATAAAAATAAATCATTGTAATAGATAGATTTATTTTGTTTGCCATGTAATTGCATCAAGGGGCCACGAGAAATTTGATTTGTTTATTTAATTATTTTCTCGTATGATGTGATTTATTATCTGCGCACTAGTAAATAATAGGAAAGCATGCTACTGCTTTTATTATTTGTTTTAAAGCATGTTGTAGATAATAGGGAAGCATGTTACTGCTTTATTATTTACTGTTCAAGCATGCTTTATGTGATTTATTTTATGTATTAAATTATGTCTATAAATTCCGGAATCATGTTGGGAGATATGATGGAATTTTAGATGTGACATAATTTATGGATCATAAAATAATATATGCGCATAAGAACCTTTTGAAAGAAAAAGACTAAGCAAGATTTTTTTAATTAAAATCAACAAGATCTCCACAATACGGTCTCTTATTAGAAATGGGCAGTGAAGTGAGTAGACATCTACACGATCGTAGCCTGCTTCCTTTATTGGTTCATAAGTTATAATAGATGAGATTTCTAAATAAAACATTTAAACATGTGAGAAGTGGACAGTGAAGTGAGTAGACGTCTACACGACCGTAGCCTGCTTACTTTATTTGTTCATAAGTTCTTTAGGATTGTTTTAAATGAGATAACAAAGGTTGATAGAGGCATGCATCATGGGTCTAGTATGTATGACAAATCGTTCTTTTAATTTTCGGAGTAAGAATTGTGGTCAAATGCTTAGATGTTGCCTGAGTACTAACTCATGAATGATGTTCCAGCTCGGATAGGTTGAACATGGTCTTAGTTTTATATCCGATTATTAATTTCATTTGCCGGCGAATACCTAGCATGGATTGAAATTGAAGATAGGAATTTCAAAGAGCAGTCTGGTTAGGTGGTTTGCTGTAAACGTCTTCGAAAGGAGCTTGCAGTAGATGCACCTAGGCAATTGGGGAAACAATTGTATTGGTTTATCAAAAGGTTACAATGCATATTTGTTTCAATGTTCTGCATGTATGTTCTCATTTTAATCAATTTTTGTTTTCAGATATGTCTATGAATAATGTCATAAATATCTTGGCACAAAATCAATTAACTGGTCCGAATTTCCTGGAATGGAAGCGCAACTTGGATTATATCCTAGTTGCAAAGGAACATCAATATGTTCTTAACAATCCGTATCCAGCTGTCCCCACTGCTGAGTCAACTGATGTGGAGCGGAACCTCTATGACAAGTGGGTCAAGTCTAATAATGTAGTCAAGTGCTACATGATGACAACTATGTCTAAGGTGCTCCAGAAACAACATCAGGACTATGACAAAACCGCTGAGATTATGGATAGTCTCACAATTACTTATGGGGAATCAGATAGAGCTGTCAGATTTAAGCTCATGAGAGAGATCGTGAGTTGTAAAATGACTGATGGTAGCTCAGTGAGGGAGCACGTTGTTTCCATGACTCACCTCATGGATGAACTGACGTTGCATGTGTAGGATTCGAGTCTACAATCAACAACGTGAGTTGTTATTTAATTCGCAGGACCGTTCTTAGGATATCAAAATAAATACAATTAAATAAACCATGCGAATCCTATGCATGCTCCTACAAACTTAATTGTATAGGATGGATTAGGGATTATACCTTTCTTCAATCGTTTGATCTACAGATCTAGATCGGAGAATTAACGATGAAGTTAGATCTGAAGCGGAATGGAACTCCTTCTTTGATTGTGTTCCTACAGATCTGATCTTCTGATCTGTTCCCTTGCTCCTTGGAAATCTGGTGAGGATTATCTACCAAGTTGAATCAGAAAACCGAAGGATTCGATCAGAGAAATCCCTCCTACTGATTGCCCAATCTCTCTCTCTCTAAAGTATACTGTGGTGGCTACAATCTGATCTGAGAGGTGGAGACTATTTATAGTGTTAGGGTTTTGAGAAACCCTAACCCTAATTGGGCTTGAGCAGTGTGTGGGCCAGACCAGGGATCAAATGCAAATAATAAAGTGGGCCCTCTTTATTAATTAATTCTTCCTTGTTCAACCCAGAACATAATTAATTAATAAAACATTGTTTTAACCTTCACCACGGTAACAATGTTGACTCGCCCCTTTATTACCACGTTATTAGGAACGGGTTGCATTGAACTAACATGATCCGCATATTTAAGGTTTTAGACATTCATTAATTAATTTGGTTTATGACAATTAACCACAATTAATTAATATCTTATTTCCTGATTAGTACCACTCACTCCTTTTCTCTTATGCTTGAACAAATCATTCAGCCTGCAGGACTTAGCATAAAGAACCTTGTGAGCTCATCAGGGAATGTCACCATCCTGAAACGGATATGCTTACCTAAACGTCCAGACTAAGCAGGCCACACACAAATTGCCGACACCCAAAATACGGGTATAAGAGTACATGTAAGACTCGCCACCATGGTAAATCAAAGTGCGGTCAATCTGTGTGTGCCCCTTATCCTTCAGTTAGGTTTAAGATCATAGGAAGTATGTTAGGGATCTGGCTCATTCATATGTCAATGAGAATGGCACATCCCACTGTTGATCCCATCAATACATAAACATGTACCGACACATCAAGTAGCTAGGATAAGCCCACTTATGAACCGATGTGCCGTAGCTTAAACCAACAGCCTATCCAGGGACTGTTTCAGCTGTGATACTGTTTATATCTCGCTAGGTCAAACAAACCATATGATCCTCTATGATCTCCTACACACCATATGGTCATCCCTATCTATGAGATAAAAGGATATTATAGTTCGTTGTATGTTCACATTTATCAGATAGCGAGAATTGTTGATGTAACACATAAATGAAGGCCAGTATACAAACACTTAATCATTTATGCTTTCTGTATACAATCCCAACAGCATGGAGGAGGTATTGACGGGGAAGCCCAAGTCGATATCATACTCAACTCATTTTCGAAGTCTTTTGAGAACTTTAGGCTGAATGTTGTCATGAGTAAAAAGGAGTACACTCTCAATGAGTTACTTAGTGACCTCATGGCGGCTGAATCAGTCATGCAACCTGAAAAGGCAGTCTTAGTTTCTTCCGATAGTCGCCCTGCTTCATCAAAAGGTGCTAAAGGGGTGATTGGAAAGAAATTTAAGAAGACAGCCTTTGGAAGCAAAAGTTCTGGGAAAAAGAAGACCGTGACACGGGGGAAGAAGGGCAAGTGTTTCTGTTGTGGTAAAACTGGTCACTGGAAGAAGGATTGTCTGACCAAGCGGGTTGGATAAGGTACGTCATTATCATTTGTAACGGAAACAAGTTTAGCATCTGTTTCTACCCATTCGTGGGTAGTGGATACTGGAGCTACTAATCATGTTTGTTACACTTTGCAGTGATTCAGGCCGACAAGGCAACCGAATGATGACGAGGTGACCATCTCCATGGGTAATGCTGCTCGTGTGTCTGCAGTAGCAGTTGGAGATGTTACATTATGCTTTCAAGATAATGTTCTGATGTTAAGAGACGTTTTGTATGTGCCGGGTTTCCGGCGGAACCTTATTTCTATTTCCTATTTAATAAATGATGGATTTTCAATTATTTTTTATAGTCATGTTACTATCAATGGCAATAACGGTGTTATCTCTCGTGGGATACAAAAAGACTCTCTTTATATCATAACTTGTTTGCATAAATCTTCCTTGAATGCTGCATATAACTCATTTAATCATAAGAAGAGAAATTTTTCATCTTCTAATGAGGATCTTACATATCTATGGCATCTGAGACTGGGTCACATCAATCTAAAGAGGATCAAGAGACTCTTGGATGATGGAACGTTGGATTCAATCTAGGTAGTTCCACATCGAGTTTGTGAATCCTGTATAGAGGGAAAGATGATGACCAGTGTTGGGAATTATTTTGTAATTCTCCCTTTAGGATCAAATTTGTAATAGGTTTTGTTGAATCAAAGCCTTAGCTATTGGTCGATCATTGCTAAATTCTAGTATAGTCTAGCATATTTTGTAATGACCTATATAGGCGAAGTATCGAGTTGTAATAGAGTAGTTTGCTAGAAGCTCTCCCAGCAGACATCGAAGAATGCTATATGCTAGAAGACATGTGATAGCAGAATGCTAAGGAATTAGCATTTGCTAACATCCAGCAGATCATTGCTAAAGTCGCTAGCAATCAAGTACTAAAGAGAATGATTGCTAAGGCGTTAGCAATCATATACTAGAAGGAGAGACTGCTAAAAGGTACTTACTCAGAAGTCGGAAGAAGATTAGCAGAATGATGAAGGAGTCAGCATTTGCTAGCTTATAGCAGATTGCTAAAGATAGCAATCAGAAACTAAAGAAACAGGTGCTTAACTTTGCTGAGGCGTCAGTAGTCAGATACATAACTAGCAGAATGCTAAGGATAACCATCTAGCAGATCGTGTTAAAGGAGCTTAGCAGAGCAAGATAGTCAAAAGCAAATGCCATACTCCCGTTCTGACAAAAGTACACACGGAGGACAAAGCTTTCGCGAAGTAGTTCGGAAAGTACTGTACGACGCCAAAAGCAAATGAAAAAGTCGAACCACTCTTGGACGAAGGAGCCGTTGTGTCTAACAGGTATAGAGATTCAAAGTTTAAATCTCCAAGTATAAAAGACAAGACCAAAAGTGAAAGACAACTACTGCTTCTATCACTACCGACATTCGCAAACATCCTAAGTGTGAGATTCCTTTAACAAAGCGAACAAGTGAAAAGTAGTCAATTGAGATCACGAGATTAAGAGTATTCAAAGCTCTCAACAACCAAGAGTGTCTTCCATTCGCAAACTATAAAAGCTTCACGACAGCGTAGGACAAGTTTCACGAAGGTTCAACCGTTGACTTGGCCGAAGCTGTGATATGAGAAGAACGAAGTGACGGAGGATAGCTTTGCTGTGGCCGGTTCGAAAGTTCACCGCCTACCGCAAGTGTTCGGCAATTCCTTGTATTTCGTATATTTTCTTAGTGGAATTCTTAGCGTTTCGGCTAAGGAGTGGACGTAGATCTATTTAGATTGAAACACTATAAATATTGTGTTCTTACTATTTTATTGCTTACAGTTCTAAGTTGGATTTGAAACCTAGCAGTCATACTGCTAGTGTAAATATGTGAAGGAACCTTAAACATATCTTGAGCTTAAACAATATTTAAAAACGTTAGTGCAAGTGACGTTTACTTATTTCGCTGCATTTCATGTCTCTGTTTGAACACGACAACTTTGATAAATCAGGATCAACAAGTGGTATCAGAGCAGGAGGTTGGAAGACCGACTGCTTCTGAGTCGGTTTAAGACCAGATCTATCTTTTCCTTGCACTGTTACTATTGTGTCTTGTTTGTCTAGATCAGGAAGTTACTTAAGGCATGAACAAAATGTTGAACCACAAACTTGGGAAGTATACAAAGGAGAATTTCAAGTCATGGAAGAAGCTCGCCCTTATACAGCCTCAAAGCATACATCCAGAAATGGCAGATGTACTTGAGAGAGGTCCAATAAAAATTATGAAAGCTAGCACTTTTGTAGGACCACCTGCTGCTGATGGAGAAGAACCAAGACCCCAAATGGTTCCAAAGCCTTATGACAAGTACACAACCGAGGACAAAAAGAGAGCCCAGTTGGAACATTTGGCAAAGAAGCTAATCATTGACTCTCTACCAAAGTTGATGGCTGATAAAGCGCTTGACTTTGACACCGCTAAAGAAATGTGGGACTATGTCTGTGAATCTTCCCAAAAAACAGACCAGATGAAGCGTAACAAGTTGCAGGTAGTTGTTGACAAATATGAATCTTTCTCTATGATTGCAGGTGAATCTATACAAGCCATGGAAGAACGATTCAATACCATTATAGGAGAGCTTCGCAATCTGGGCAAAAAATATGAAAATAGGGAGATGAACAACAAGATTATCTCTAAACTACATCCAAGGGATGATTGGTTTGCAAAGATGACGAGCTTGAGTGAAAAAGACCTCAGCAACATGTCTACATCCGAGGTATTTGCTCAACTTAAAACTCACGAGTTTATCATACAGCAATCAAAAAAGAATGAACCGGTCGTGGCACAAGCTTCATCATCACTCGCGGCTAACTCTGAGGATCAGCGTACTTCGCTAAGAATGACTTCAACAAGTACAAGATGAAGAAGCCCTTTCATAATCTAGAGAGACCTGCTCCAGCGTCACCAGCAAAGGAGGTTGTCTCAACCTCAGGTTCTCAACCTGTTGATCTGAAGATCAGTGAGCTGGAAGAGCAGATGAAGAAACTTCAGAAGTTGATGATGGAAGCTAAAGCTGAGAAAGAGGCCAAAGAAATCCAGCAATTATCATCATCTACCCGCTCAACAGAGCGAAATCCTAGGACGTGCTTTGAATGTGGTTCGCCAGATCATTTAAAGCATGAGTGTCCGAAAGTCCGCAAAGAAGAAAGAGAGCGTTTGAAACAGAGATTCGAGAGACGTGCTGTTAAAGCAGTCACCAGGGCGCTGCTGGCGAGGATAGAGGCTCATGAAATCCCCGAGAATGATGACTAATATTACCTTTCTTCAGAAGAAGATGATGAAGAAGCCATGCTAGTCTTGATGGCCAATATTGTTGATGATCAGTTCGCTGATGCCAATACTGAACAAAATGCTGAATCGGCTGTAGTAGTTGATGATAATGAGGTACTGTCTACAAGCATTCCTAGTTTTACAACTATTGAAGAATCGGAGGAATTCTCTTTAGATTCTGAGGAAGACTATCTAAAGAAGCTAAGTGTAGAATTCTAAAAAATGTATGAAATCAAGAATGCTATCATTGGCGAGAACACCTCACTAAAACTTGAAGTTACATCTTTCACCAAGGAAGTCGAAAGACTAAGGTCAGAAAGTGAGGAATTTTCAAAACTCAAAGCTGATTACTCCAAATTGTTTGAGAAATTTCAAAATCTTGAAAAGGAGAATCTTGCTTTGAAAAGCAAACCCAAAGAAAATTGCATTTGTACATACACATCCAGCAAGACAGTTCTAAATGCCATTGTTAGCCAACAGAGACATCATAATGATCGATCTGGTTTAGGGCTTGGATATTATGTAAAAGCAACGCCTTCTAAGCAGAAAATGATCTTATTCGTTTATGCTAGAACGACTGCTGCTGAAAAATTCAAGGGAAAAAACACTGCTAAATCTTCGAATGCTCAACAGAATGCTAAGCATAGGGATTGGCACAAGCATAATACAACTGCTAAACCTCAGCAGAGAACATAGCAAATTAATGTTGAGCAGTCTGCTAAGCGGCCACCCCCAGCAGAGCCAAGAAGGATTGCTGAGCAACATGTTCCTAATCCTAGGTAAGCAATTCCTTCATTTCCTAAGGGCAAGCAGGTAGTTCAATACCATGCTGTAAGACCTCTGTACCATTCTTACACACTACATAGGAGGAACACCTATGTGAGGCCTGAGTCCTAACCATCGAAGGTCAAGGAAGGCTACGCACACCACAACACCTAGACCTAAGAATGCTAAGCATATTAATCAGAAGGTCGAGTAGGTAGTGAAGAGTGAGATCAAGAAGAAAATCTTGAAAATCACTAAGATGTGGGTTCCGAAAGGAACTTCTATTCACGCTAATCCTGTAGGACCCGACGCTAAACGGGTACCTAAATTAACTTGATCAACTGTGTTGTAGGAAAAGGATCCGAGTACTAAAACGTCAAGCATATCAAATGAGTGGATCCTTGATAGCGGCTGCTCCGCACATATGACGGGGAATGAGGAACTATTCTCAGATATACAAAGATTCTTTTATGGCCCCAAAGTCAAGTTCGAAGATAACAGTGAAGGGAGAGTTGTTGGAAGAGGATGTATTGAGCATAATGGCTTAAGGATCGTCAATGTAGCTCTTGTCTCCAACCTCACTGTATCATTTGTCAATTCTGGTTGTTCTATTACTGACAATGTTACAGGAGAAGTGAAGCTAAGAGGCATCCGTAAGGGTGGCCTATACGTTGTTGATTGGTAGAGCGGTCAACAACACTCATGCTTCCTAGCATTGAAAAAAGAGGAGACAACATGGTTATGGCACAAGAGGTTGAATCATCTTAATTTCAAAACTATTAACCATCTTGCCAAGAACAAACTTGTTGTAGGTATGCCTGCTAAGACTTTCCGGAAGGAAGGTGTATTCAAAGCTTGCTAACAAGGGAAACAGACCAAAGCCTCGTTCAAATCAAACCCAGAGAAGGCTACATCAGGGAGGATCCTTGAGCTCCTGCACATGGATCTATTCGGACCAGTCACACCATCCACTGTAAGCAAGAAAGTTTATACGCTTGTGGTTGTTGATGACTTCTCCAGGTACACATGGGTTCGCTTGCTAAGGACCAAGGATGAAGTCAAGATCCTACTACCAGAGCTGATTCTTAAAGAACAAAATAGCGAAGAGGTCACAGTGAAGAGGTTCAGATCAGATAATGGAACCAAATTTTGCAATGGAATCTTGATGGATTTTTGTGTAGAAGCCGGTATCAATCATGAGAAGTCCGTTGCTAGGACTCCCCAGCAGAATGGGTTAGCAGAGCGAAGGAATAGGACTTTGAAAGAAGCCGTGCAGACCATGCTTGCTGACTGTGGTTTAAGTGGAAAATATTGGGGAGAAGCAGTGATGACCACATGTTACACTTAGAATAGGAGCGCGATCAATGGCAGATTCAATAAAACTCCTTATGAAGTGTACAATGGTCGTAAGCCTTCGATCACTCATCTTCGTGCTTTCGGTTCGACATGTTATATCCATAACAATGGGAAGTCGAAACTTAACACTTTTTCATCAAAATCTGATGAAGGTGTTTTCCTGGGATATGGACACCCTTCTCACAAAGGCTATCGAGTGTTAAATAAGACAACTCAACTTGTGGAAATAACATGCAATGTTATTTTTTATGAGTCTACTTTAGTGTGCAGGGTTATCAAAGATCAAAGGGATAGCAATCATGAGACCAATGATTCCATGGTCTATCAATCTTAAACTCTTTTGAAAATATCAGTATTGATCCGACTAGGTCTATGAATGATGCTAATCCAGCAACGACACACTCAGCAGGTGACCAGATTGCTGATCAGGCCAATGATGCTAATGATCATGCTGAGGCCACTTCACCAATTTATCTGAATGATAATTTGGATATTTCTGGAATTCTTGATGATCAAGACGATGTGGGCACTGCTGAATATCTTGGCAAAGGAGCTGCTGAGATTCCCCTTCCTGAGGTGCCGGCTGCTGATATTCCAGCTGCTGAAGTACTAGCCGAAGAGGCTCCTGTTCATGAATATCTTGTAGCAGAAGTTCCGATTGTTGAAGAAGTCCCAGATAATGGTGAACGTGCTGCTGACTACCCAGATGCTGAGCACCAGACGAACGACGAAGGAAATATTGTAGCAGACAACAATCTAGCAGGAGGGACAAATGCTGAAGTTCCAGCACACATAAGACCTGCATGGCTACGTGCTCATCCTCTAGAAGATGTTCTTGGAGAGTCAATGATCCCGTTTTGACGAGACAAGAAAATGCAATGCTAGCCTGCTACATATCTCATGAAGAACCCAAGAAAGTTGTAGAAGCTCTACTAGATCCAGATTGGGTGAATGCTATGCAAGAGGAGCTTGCTGAGTTCACACGTAATAAAGTGTGGGAACTAGTAGACATACCAGAGCATCAAAGTGTCATAGGCACTAAGTGGGTGTTCAAGAACAAGAAGGACGAGACATGCTTAGTAGTCAGGAATAAGGCACGACTCATAGCCAAAGGATATAGGCAATGTGAAGGCATATATTATGATGAGATGTTTGCTCTAGTAGCAAGGCCGGAGGCAATGAGATTATTCCTCGCGTATGCCGCATATCATGAATTTGCTGTGATGCAAATGGATGTGAAAAGTGCCTTTCTAAATGGTGAGCTCAAGGAGGAAGTCTATGTTGAGCAACCACCAGGCTTCGAGCAGGGAAATTAAGTCTATAGGCTCAGGAAGCCCTGTACGGATTGAAGCAAGCACCTAGAGCATGGTATGGAACTCTATCTAAGTTCCTACTAGCAAATGGTTTTAAGAAAGGGAGGATTGATGAGACTCTCTTTTGTATCGAAGATGGAGGAAGTATTTTACTAGTCCAAATATATGTCGACGACATAATTTTCGGATCGAAAAACTAAGATTTATGTGATAGGTTTTCCAAGCTCATGACTAGCAACTTTCAAATTAGTATGATGGGATAGATGTCATACTTTCTCGGATTACAAGTCCAGCAGTCAAGCGAAGGAATCTTTATTCACCAGAAGAAATACACTCGCGATTTGATTGCGAAATATTGTCCAGAGAAGACTAAGAGCTTAAGGATTCTTATAAGCACAACGTGTATAGCTGCTCTTGAGAATGAAGGAGAAGATGTGAATCCTATTCTCTACAGAGGTATTATTGGTTCGCTGTTATACCCTACCGCCAACATGCCAGATATATCATATGCCGTTGGATTGTGTGCGAGATATCAAGCAAATTCAAAGAAGACGCATCTCGACACTGCTAAGCGGATTGTGCGTTATCTAAAATGCACAGAAGGTCTGGGAATTTGGTATCCAAGGTCCGATAGTCTAGCACTGAGTCGATATTCGGATTCAGATTTTGGATGATGTAAGATCGATAGAGCACCAGTGGCACCTGCCAATTTCTTGGACATAAGCTAATTAGCTAGTTTAGCAAGAAGCAGCACTCTGTTGCTACATCAACTACTGAAGCAGAGTACGTAGCAGCTGCTAGATGTTGTTCGCAAGTCCTATGGATTCGGCAACAATTACAAGATTATGGGATTCCTCCTGAATGTGTGCCAATCTACGGCGACAATAACAGTGCCATGTGCATTTCAAAAAATCCGGTCCATCATTCGAGGACTAAGCTTATTGATATTCGTCACCACTTCATCTGAGATCATCAGGAGAAGAAGGACATCGATGTTCGATATATACGCATTGAGGATCAAATAGCTGACATCTTTACAAAACCGTTAGCGGAGGCCAGATTCAAGGAACTGTGCATTAAATTAGGCCTTATGGAGTTGGTCGATACTATGGATGAATGAGACTTTACTCTCATTTTTTTTAGATTGTGTGGAAAATATATCTCTCAACCCATACTTGCTTGCTGCTAAGTTATCCTGCTAGGCCAAGTATGCTAAAAAGATAGCATAAGTAGTGATTTTGCTAAGAAGATAGCAAAGATGACGACTCTGCTGAGATGGCAGAAGAAGTGCAGATCTTATTAAGTCTATAGCAGATGTAAAGATTCTGCTCAGCAGATGGGTCACGACAAAAGACAATGTGTTTAAGTCTTAACATTTTCATATGTTATTTTTGTCCGAAGGAATTATTCAAGATATGCTGAAGCTTATGGAGGTTATGTAAATGCATGGAGGATACAGAAGACTGCTCATCGTAAGTAAATAAAATATATCTTCATTGAATATAAACATTTGCCTTTTACATTCAAAAAGAAAAGGGAGGGTCACAACGACTTCAGAAGGGAGGCAGAGGTCTCAAGGGGTAGAAGTCTGTTCCCCTGAGATTAGAGCGGCCGAGAGTGAGGTCTTGGAACCTCTACTCGAGCAGCCAACTCAGTTGCATT
>JAPKLW010008638.1:0-13070 GCA_026898455.1 Plectranthus barbatus | reverse complement strand
ATACTCCTATGTTTCCTCTCCACCACACCATTTTGCTGAGGGCTGTAGTCAATCTAATCGCGGATTTTCTCGCGATTTAAAACAAAACCAAAAACAATGAGGGGCCACGAGAACAAAACATCCACGACAAAAATAAATCCATCCATCCAAAATAAATTAAATAACATGCATAAACTGTTTGTCAAATTTATTTTCCGACAGAGCCATAAAATACGAACCTGGCTCTGATACCAATTGTAGGAACTGAGTCTACAATAGGCGACATGAATCGCCATTTATTAAAAACTCCGGATTCAATTTATGGATATCAAAATAAATATCATGACAAATAGTAAATGCCCTATGCATGCTCCTATTTAATTTAATTCGTAGATTCAAAGGAATACCTGAGACTCCAAGGACTGATCTACAGATCTAGATCGATGATGGCAATGAAGATGGTGCAGATCTGGATCTGGAATCGATCCAAGCGATGGTGTTCCTATAGATCTGATCTTCTGATCTGTTCCCTTGCTCGATCCGAAAATCTGGTGAGGATACGCTACCGGATCTACAGCCGCCCACTCTCTCACAATCTCTCTAGGGTTTCTGATTTGAAACTCAAAAACTTATGTGGGAAAATGAGAGATTCATCTATTTATATAGATCTGAGAATGGGCTATTTAGAGTTTAGTAAACCCTAATGGGCTCTGAGCAGTGTTGGGCCAGACCAGGGATCAAATGTAAATAATAAAGTGGGCCTCCTATTAATTAATTCCATGTTCAACCCAGAACATAATTAATTAATAAACATTAATTCATGCCATCAGAGAATTAATGTTGACCTACCCCTTTATTACCACGTTATTCGGAACGGGTTGCATTGACTTGGTTAATCCCCATATTTAAGGTTTCAGACATTCATTAATTAATTCAGCGTATGACAATTAGCTGTAATTAATTAATCTCTTATTATTCCTGAGTAGTACCACTCAACCCTTATCGCTTATGCTTGAATCAATGATTAAGCCTGCAGGATTTAGCATAACGAACCTCGTGAGCTTCCCAGAGAATGTCACCATCCTGAAACGGATATGGTTATCTAAATCCAGCCTGAGGAAACCCCACACAAACTGCCATCACCCAAGATGCAGATATACGAGTACATGTAAGACTCTCCACCATAGCAAGTCAAAGTGACAGTTAACCCATGTGTGCCCCTCAGCTTTCAATAGACTTTAGATCCGACCAAGTTACCGAGATCTTTACTCATTCATATGTCAAGTAAAATGGTTCATCTCACTGTTGATCCTATCAATACATTGAGATGTACCGATCACACAAAGCAGTCAAGATAAACCACTTATGGACTTGTGTGCCGCAGCCTAAACCGACAGCCAAACCAGAAACTGTCTCAGCTGTGATAACTATTTATATCTCGCTAGGTCGAACGATCTATACGATCTTCTGTGATCTCTTACACACCGTATGATCTCCCTATCGACGAGTTAACTGGATGTGTTTGTTCGCATCGTATGATTGTTAATTCAGACAGGAGTTGTTTATTGCAAGTCATTAATGATTACCAGTATATCAAACATAACGTTTCCTAATATACCAATCATAATGCTTTTATGTATACAATTCCAACAATAATTAAAATTCACAAAACCCTAGCATGCTCCTATGAATTTAATGCATATCGTGGATTGAGGAATTACTGTTATTCCATCGTGTCTGAACCGATCTTTTGCGTTTGAATTTCCAATTTGAAATCAACCATGCAATCCAATTTAATCTGCGGAAACAGAAATTAGAGATCTAATTTCTAGATTAAAATCGAAAATAAAGAGGGAAGAAAGAAAGAAATTTGTTCTCCAGATTAGATCTTCAGATCTGTATCCCGGTTCTGATCAGATCTACTACTGGTGAGGACTCCGTAGATCTGTGGCTTGAGCAGGACCAGAATTCGAAAATTCTCCTCCTTTCTCTTATGGATCGGCACCTCCCTCTCTCTCTCTCCTAGATCTAGGGTTTTTCAAATTGTGTTATGAAGTGGGTAGGTTTTCAGAGAGTGAGAGGTCTATTTATAGACCTAGGGTTGTAAAACCCTAGTGGGCTCCTGGGCTCAATTCAGCACACTTGTTGGGCCAGACCTGAGACCTAATGCAAATAATAAAGTGGGCCTATAAATTAATTAATTCCCATGTCCACAACCCAGGACACAATTAATTAATTAATGTTGGTCCCGAAATGTTAGAGTCGTCGTGTTGATAACTTAACACGAAATGCAGCGGAATAGTTTAAAGTCTCTTGCACTTATGATTGTTCAAAAAATGTTTCTTAGCTCAAGTGGTTACTTAGGTATAATTTCAGATATACTCTATCAACTCTGTTGCTAGGTTTCAAAAACAATCTTGGAACAGTAAAGTAATAAAACAGTAAATGGACACAAGATTTATAGTGGTTCGATCAAATAGATCTACGTCCACTCCTTAGCCGAAATGCTAAGAATTTCACTAGAAAAGTATACAGAATACAAGGAATCGCCTTTCCAGTTAAGTAGGCAGTGAGCTTTCGGCCTGGCTACTTAGCAGCTATCCTCCGTGAGTCTGAACTTCTCTGGTCACAGCTCCGGCCAAGTCAAGGGCACACCTTCGTAAAACTTGTCCTTCGCAAATGAGGCTTTTATAGTTTGCCTCTTAACTTAATAAGTATGCAGCTAACGCCCGTCTGAGTCAATCCTTTTCAAGATTGACGGTTGGATACTCCTAGTAAAGAGATTATCCCAATGATTGAAGATTCTTATCAGAGATTCAAGGATCTTCAAGGCTGAGTGTCAGATATTGAATGCGAAGACACTCTTGGTTGTTGAGGGCTTTGAATGTGCTTTTTATCACTAGCTCTCAACTGACTACTTTTTCTTGTTCGCTTTTTCAAAGGAATCTCACACTTGAAAAGATTGTGATTGAAGCGGTTGTCAAAGTAGTAAAAGCAGTAGTCGATCCAGTCCTAGAATCTGTCTTTTATAGTTGGAGATTCAAAACTTGAATCTCCATACCCGTTAGACACAACGGCTTCTTTGTCCAAGAATGGATTAACTCGTTAGAACACTTTTTAAAGTAGAGATGTACTTTCCAAGCTACTTAGGGAAAGTCTCGTCCCTTGTGTGTCCTTTTTGTCAGAGTGGCAATCCGACTTCAGCTTTTGAATCTTGCCCTTTGTTATGCTAGGAGTTGCTGAAGCCTTTTACCGCCTTCAATCCTTTGACTTCTTTTGTTTCAGACTCTTTACTTCGTTGCTGAAAGATCCGAATGCTAACACCTTAGCATTCTGTCTGGCTTGCTTTCAGCCATTTGCTAGTGATCTTTTGTTGGCTTGTTTCTCTAGCAGATTGCGAGTAGACTGTTGACATCAACTGCTTTGTGTCTGCTAGGAAATCTTCTCAGCATACTAGTCTATTACAACTCAATGTATAACTTATACAGGACTTTACAAGTTGTGTTAGACTCTCTAGATTTCAGCAAATGATCGACCAACTAAATAAGGTTTGATCCAACAAAACCTTTTACAAATAAGTCCTAAGGGAGATTTTAGGAATAATTCCCAACAATTTCCCCCTTTTTGGTGCGATCAAAGCTTACTATCATTTGCTGACCATAAGTGGAAGAATGTCTGTGTTTACAATTTTATGCTATTCTATTAATCTAACACAGTGTTTTTCCAACTAGATTCAAGAAACAGAAATGATTGAAGTCGAATTCCCCCTCAACAAGTGCTGGGGAATATTTCTCGATTAAATATGAGTAATTGTTTGCAACAAAGCAATATGCTAGAGTTTCTGGCATTCATTAAATCAGCACGTATTCATATTCATCAATCAAAATATAATCGTCATGTCCACATGTAAATTTGTTGAGTACACCAGAAGTGTAAATCAACTAGAACACACCAGCAAAATTCAGAAGTGGACAAAAAGATTTTGTCAAAATCTGATCCAATTTCATATATGATATTGCAAGTTTTAAGTACAAATTGGATACAGAGAGTAAAAGAATTGACCTTGTCATTTAAGAGCTGGGTGTTGGTTTGTCCTTTTCACTATCTGCTGATTTGTTCTTCTGAATGTCAGCAAACTTCTCCATGGTGAATTTCATGAAGTTCTCCAGAAGGGCTGCTCCTGATTCTCTTTCAGCAGTCTCACGCTCCAATTCTTTGGCCAGCTTTTCTTGTTCCATAGCAATTTTTTGCAATTGAAGTTCATGTTCCTTTTTCTGCAATTCTAACTTAGCTTCATGTTCCTTTCTTTGTAGCTCAAGTCTAGCTTCAAGTTCTTTTTGTCTCAACTCTTCCTTTGCCTCTTCTTCTTTTCTCCTTATTTCCTCTGTCCTTGCGGCTAACTCCACTTCATTTTTCTTTCTTCTTTCTTGGTCAGCCTTTCTTCTCTCTTCCCCCTCTTTGATTGCAGCCAAAAAGTGTGTACCGTAGGCCACAACCGTGCCTTCGAGGTGAGTCCTGGTGTCTGCTATGTTCTTTCGAGCAGTCTCAAGACCTGTCCTGTTCTCAGAAATAGCTAACTTGTTTTCAGCGACCTCCGTTCGTACATGAGATACATCGCCCCGTATCTCATCAACTTCTCTTCTCAAATGGCTGGTAGCTGCTTCTACTCTTCCATCAATAGTTGTTTGTAAATAAGAGTTAAAAACTTCAGCTATTTCTGCAGTCAATGGAAAGGGCATCTGCAGTGAGGTTATGGGAGAGGCATTGTAGGAAGTAGTCGGGACAAGTTCTTGACTTGTTGGAATATCAGATTGCTGTGCGTAACTGGTGTTTGCAGCAATATACTCCTGATAGCATAATTCCTCATGCAATGTCCTGAGTGTTCTCGTGGATAATTTGAGCTTCAGCTTTCTGAGCTTCCTCAATTATGTCCTGAATATCAATGTCCAGGAACTTAACCAACAACTTATCACGGTAGTCGAATTTCAGAGCAGCACGCTCAGTGGCCAGTGCTTCTCTTCGAGCCTTTCGACGCTCCTCTTGTTGCGATGCATACTCCAACTGACGTTTCTCATAGGCAACAGCAGCTTTAGCCTGTCGTTTGGACAATTCAACTCTAGCATCAGAGTATCCATCAGGTACGAAGGTGGACTTGGGTAATCCAGCAGTTGTCGAGAGAGAACGGTGTTCTCGGATGGCCTGAAGTCTGCACATCACTTGATTATCCGAGAATTGTTTCATCCCTGGAACTTGATCAATTCAATCAAAGCACCAACGTTCTTCACGTCTCCAGAAGTTTAATCCTTTAGCTGCAATGCATATCATCCTCTCTTCGAAGCAGAGTTGATACATAATATAATCAAACTTCTTCCACCGACGAAACTCTTCTGCTAATCTGCGTCCTTCAGGAGTTGACTCATTCAATTCACTGTAGAATAGATCTGCTATGGCTCTTTCTGATTCAGAGTCAACAAACTGCTCTATTTCTTCAACCATAGGTCCTAAATCGGAATTGGGTACATCTTCGGGATGAACCGTTGCACACCATTGACTAATTCTTCGTAGTCCATAGCGACGTCCTGGTAGTCCATTGAGAGGTACTCAAAGAATAGCCTCTAATTCTGTGGTTTCTTTCCTTAGGAACTTTGCATTGTAGATTTCATCAGCTTCTCCATCAGAATCAGATTCAGAGATGCAAGATGATTCAGGATCAGTGAGGTGTGAATCATCTTCGTCTGGTTGAGGTGTTGCAGCACCTAGTTGCTCTTTAGCAGATTGATTACTAACGAGTGTGTCTTGCGATTGTTCTGCGAGGTGTGTCTGCACCGGCAGTCCTGCAAGCATATTTTTGTCTGATTTTCCTTTCGATGAGCCAGAATTGATGAATGATCCAACTTGATCTTCAACATCTCGAATCTCACTGGATTCTGCATTATTTCTTCTGCGAAGCTTTTCCCGGGGGTAGTGGGTTTCATTGAATGCGCCAGATGCCAACCTTTTTGTGAATTCTGTATCTGACAGTTCTTCTTCTTCTATGTTAATCTGCTGATCAGGTGACTGATTGGGAATTGATTCTTCTGCTGAATCAGCCTTCCCTTTTCCTTTCTTCGCAGTTTTTTCTGCTAGATGAAGTGGATCAGCAGTCGAATCTTCTGTAGCATCCTTTATGATAGCATCTTCTGTTGTATGTGCTATGTCTTCATGCTCTGCTGGAATTTGATTTTCTCCAGCATCATGGCTTTCTTCCAATGGATGATTCAGGTGTTGTGCAGATGCTTCATTAATTATGCTAGCTTCGACTCCTCTGCTAGCACTGACTTCTTTGCTAACTTCTTTAGCAGCTTTCTTCTGGGCCATAAATTCTCCAGCAGCTGATTTGACTCGTTCGAAGTTCCTGTCTCTGCCTTCGAATGTCAAGCTATTGATGAACTTCTGGTAATCTTTCTTCTCGATTTCCTAGCTAAGCGCCTCCTCTTTGCTTTTCTTGTTTCCTGACCGCGCTCGTCTGCAGTGCCAAGAGACTCAGGGATGTAGTCTGGATCAGAGGTGTTGTCAGCATTGATCTCACTAGATATCTTCTCTGCTGTAATCTCTCTTCCAGCAGTTCTAGCAGACTTGTCTTCTGCCTCTGCTTTCTCCATTACTTCCTTGTCAGTCAGAAGTTCCAATCTTCTTCTGGTCTTCTTCTTTGCCTTATTTGCAGGAGGATTTTTAGCAACTCTCTTTAGTGATTGAATTGGTACTGCCAATGTTCCAATAGTAGTGGGAGGCTGTTCTATTTCCTTCGAAGTCACGATGTCGTTGATCTGATCAACTGGGAGGTTTCCTAACTTCTCAATCTCCTCGAGATTTCTGAAACATTGATCTGTTTTGGCATTCTTCTTCAACACTGCTAATTCTTCTTCTGTAATAGGAATGGAGTGTAGGAGTTTGGCTTCTGCTAAACTAGCTTCATCTGGTTCCTCTGGAGAAGTAGGTTTATTCTTGTCTACGTTAGACTTCCCTTTCAACTTCCGAGGATTTCTGATGTTGACCGGCTTAGGCTTGTGTTTTGTTACAGGAATGTAGTCGGTAGAAAGAAGTGCAACTCCTCGATCTACTCCTGTGTTGGTAAATAGAATCTCCAAAAGTTTACTAATCTTTAGCCCAAAGTTTACATTCGAAGAGAATGTTCCATCCACTTCCATGTGAGTATTCTTCTTGGCATGTTCTGCCCAGCGTTCAAAGATAAATTCAGCCCAATTACCCTTAACATTGTCATTTAATGCCATCATCACGGCAAATTTCTTGGCAGAGAGCTCCGAGTACGATCCAACATCACATTGGAGCATCTTGATTACAATCTCTGCGAGGAGTTTGTATTCCTCTGTCAAGGTGTTGATTGAGGTGTTGACCTTGAACGTACTCGATTTCCCTTTCTCTCCTGACTTCCTCCAAAGCTTCCATCGTCTCTCTATTTCGGCTATATCATTCACCTTATATTGAGAGATTTTGGCTCCATAGTTTCGAAGTCCAAAAGTACGAGAAAGTAAATCAGCATTTACTTCTACGATATGCCCATATACACATGTTTTGAATGATTTCTGATCATCACTCATAACAGCCCTAGCATAAAATTCAGCAACCATATGCGGATGAAATTGATCAGGTTCAGCAGTGAGATACTTTACCAGCAATTCGAAATCAAGGATATTTAAAATCCATTTAGGAAATTGTTTGCTGGCGAGGGGCATGTACAGAATCCTATCTTTCATAATCTGGGCCACTCGTCGCCTTTCTGCTGAATGCGTGGACAGCTTCTTCTGTCTGGCCATAGTTACCAATTGGTAGTAAGGAATGGACTCATCAATATCCTCCTTCTTCTCAATGCCGGTGAACTCGGGTGCATGTCGAACATGCAGGGGTGAGCAAGCAGTTGAGGGGTAGATAAATGAGGCCTGTTGAAGCTTGACTGTCTCTAAATTCTCGGATGGTGATGATTCGGGATTCAGAGAAGTATTTGTGTCTTGGTGTGAGGAGGTTGAAGAATCTTGATTTGAAGTCATGGTCGGGTAGATTTTTTTCTGAGGATCTTGAGAGGGTTTTTCTTTCAGAGATGGGGGTGAGAGATTTTCTGAAAACAAAATTGTAGGTATTCGAAATCTGATTAAGGTATAGAGGATTTCGGAGTACGAGGAGAAATTGACGGCAAGGATTGAATTCTACTTTAATTTGAATCAACGGCTAGGGTTGAGAGTCAGATCGTGGGTATATCCACGGCCTTCGAACCTTGAGTGTGGATGACATGGCACAACCCCATTTGTTGCCGCCGTCTGAATGCATTAAATGTTTCTCCATCATGAAAAGCAAACGTCCCACGTCTGATTTGAGATCTTCAGCAGCCAATTTTAATAAAAGTACGCAGATGCTACCACATATGTTATGCTATCATCCTAATAACCTCCGGCATTGCTTTTTATGCATGATCATGATCTCGTCTGATATGACCTTTTCATTAATGAATTACCTCACTCCTCTTAGCGACTCTTCAACTTCAGCAGCGAACAGTTACCAATGGCTTCTCTATAAATTACATAAGCAGCCGATGTATTTGATACGACTCATTGTAACTCTTGCTCTTCTTCTCACAAAATTTACTAAACGAAGATATGGAACAGACTCAATCTCTCTTCGTTCCGCGCCACAGAATCCTCTGTGATGCTGGTTTGTATGAGGAATACGAAGCAGAGTACCACATAGCAGAATGGATTATGTCCAGTCTTAATGCTTGTGGTGTGGCTAGATTCATCTCTCTGACTCCTCATGCGTTTCATAGAGAACATCTTCAGTTCTTCATCCGACAAAGTCAGCCTATTGGAGACTCCATTATGGGTGTCTTCAGGAACCAGTTGGTTAGATGGACTGTTGATACTTTTGCTTCGGACTTTGGCTTACCGAGGGGTCCAACTTCTGTGATGGATTACCGCAGTAATGAAATCACTCCAGAGTGGACTTCATGGATGAGGTGGAGGCGTTCTGCTGATCTGGACTTCTCGCCTACTCCTTCAGCATATGGACTGCGTCCTCTTCGAGATAGTTTGTGGAATGATTGTGGGAGTGAATCCAGATGACATGATCTTCTCCCGTGAAGTCTGGAAAGTCATGATGGCAATAGATGATCGAGCACAAGTTGATTGGGCGGCGTTTGTCTTCCAAAGGGTCCGACAGAGTGTGCAGCAGTGCCCTCGACTCTACCTTCCCTATGGAATGCCTTTGAGTTGGCTGCTAGAACAGAGATTCACCGATCTCACCTTGGGTCCCTCGAACCTTCGAGGAATAGACTTTTATCCCTTTGTACCTTTCTCGCCCTTTGATTGAATCTTCTGTTGTAATTGATTTTGATGATGTATATAAGATGATGTCGTTTTTAATTTTGACAAACTCATATAGTTACACTCAATATCGATCATCTTCTTGATAGTTGCCTCGTTAATCAACTGTGTAGTAATTCTGCTGATTATGTTTCTGCTGAGATCATAGCAGATCGTCGATTTGTAGCAAAGATAGAAGTTCTGCCACAAATATAGCAGATAGTACTTTAGAAAGTTAGCAAAGCTCTTCGTCGTCTAACATCGTTTGTAGCAGATTGACCTTCATTTACTAGAGATATCAGATTTAGCAGAAAATCCATTAGCATAGACCTAATTCTTTAGCAGAGGTCTTATTTTCTAGCAGAGACCTTGTCTCTAGCAGAGATTGCATTAGCTAGCAGAGAATGCATTTGCTAGCAGAGATTACATTCGCTAGCAGAGATTACATTCGCTAGCAGAGATTTTAACTCTAGCAAAGATTTCATTTGCTAGCAGAGGCCTTGTCTCTAGCAGAGACTTCAACTCTAGCAGAGATATCATTCGCTAGCAGAGGCCTTGTCTCTAGCAGAGACTTCAACTCTAGCAGAGATATCATTCGCTAGCAGAGGCCTTAGCTCTAGCAGAGACTTCAACTCTAGCAGATGAAACGATGATTTTCAGAGTATATTTCTCCAACCGTCGATTGCGTATTCCAAGAATCATTTTGACCGATCTGTCGTGGAGTCTGCCTATTCGACGAGTGACAGATGATTAATAACTCTGGTAATTTGAATCTGATCAATTCTGACGAGAAGAGTTAAGATTTTCCCTTTATAAATACCCTGATTGAGAGTATCCTTGTTATCACAACAACCCTTTCTCCAAAATAAGCTCTTCAAAAAAAGAAATGGATTCACCAGGTCAATCTCTTGAATTGCGCCGAAACCAGATCCTTCATGAGGCTGGTTTGAACACTTTGTATGATAACAATCCTCGAGTTGTAGAGATGGTCATGTCGAATTTAAATCGCAGTGGATTAACTCAATTTGTCACTGCTACTCCAAAATGTTTCCAAGGCGACGTTCTTCGGGAATTCTTCGACGACTGTTCTGTGGAGGGAGATGGTATTTACGGTCGCTTCTGCGGCAAACTCATCTACTGGTCACCGGACGTCTTTTCTCGTCGATTCGGCCTTCCCAGAGGAACTGGGTCTGTCTTCGATCATCGTGTAACGGACATTGCCCCTGAGTGGTCGGCTTGGCAGAAATGGAGACGAACGCCTTCGTCTGAACTTTCTCTTTCTGTCTCTGTGTACGATCTGCGCACTCCTTATTGGGTGCTCTTCCGTGTGGCAAATAATATGTTGATGGGGGAGAACTGTGACGACACGTTCTTCTCAAAGGAAACATGGCAGCTCATGATGTCTATTGATGATGGAGCCGAGATAGACTGGGCAAAATACATCTACAATAGCGTCCGAGACTGCGTCGAATATTATCCGGCCGTTCCCCTACTCAATGGAATGCAACTTAGTTGGTTGTTAGAGCAGATCTTCCCTCAGATTGCAGAAGGGCCAACGAATCTTTTAAACGCGGACTTCTTCCCGTTCAGGCCTTCTTCCTCCTAGAATAGTGATCTTTTTGCTTGTAATCTTCCTCTTTTCTTTTGTAATGACATTTTGTCGATGAACGAAAAGATATAAGAAGATTTCACAACTACGTTTTGTTGTCTGTCACCATTCTGCTCGACATTTTCAATTTTAGCAGAGAACTATAATCTTCAGCAGATATAATCATCTTTCAGAAGAAATAATGATGTCTTCAAAGAAATCCAAGAAATAGAGATAATATCTCTTCTTATACTCTGTTTCTGATATGCTTGCGTTATAGTTCCAGCAAGCTGTCTTTTGAGTGACTTGAGTGTCTGTAGCAGCCTTCCTGTGTTCGTTGTGAGCCACTATCAAGTGCTATCATTTAAGACGGTAGATTTCTGTCTAAATCAAAGGATTTGTGTCGCGCCCCCAAACCGGGCCTATGCGACAGTCCCACGTGCGACACAATGCACGCTAAGGGAAGTTGTGGTTTAAAGAATAAATATTTAATCATGCGGAAGCAAGTAAAGATTCGATCGAAAATGAAATAAGAGAATGATGTTTAAATAAATTATTCGCAGCGGAGATTAGAATCAATTAAATGGTTACAAGCATGATGAGGCAATAAGTTAACGAATGCTTGAAAGGTAAAGAGAAAAATAGTTCGCAGCGGAAAATGGAGTCAAATAATTTATAGAAGCATGATGGAACTATATTTTAAGTCATGCTTGAAAGAATGCAAAAGGGCATATTCCAATTTAGAATGCAAGTACAAATGAGACTATGTATGAAGACATAGCTCGTCGCTTCGATACCATAACCAATGAATTAAATCATGCTAGGAGAACAAGAACAATTAGCATGCTTTTGGCAAGAATGAACCATAGAATTAATAAGAGGTTTCAAGAACTAGCATTTAATCAATCAAGCCTTCAAGAATTCGAATCATATCAAGATTTAAAGGAAGTGCGAATCAATCATTCAAGTAGTTGAGAGCTTAGTACAAAATGAGATTTAAGAAGTTTAGATCATAAATCCAAGTAATCATAGGGGTGCAATACATGCCATTCAAAAGATATGATCAAAAGCAACATGGATTCGAAATTAGTACAAACCGAATAATTAAAACAAATATGAATCCATTTCGGTTTTCTCCTTCGATCCCCTCCTCATAACGTCACCTTCACCTTCATCAATCGGTACCTACATGCAGGGAAAACGCACATAGGGGCTAAGTACACGAATGTACCCAGTGGTCACGGTGTCCCGAAAACAAATACATATATATATCATGAAAACACCGCACACTCATGCATAATACAAGTTTTTATTGAAAGCCTCATGTATATGCACAAAACATTTTCCTCACTTGGGAGCTCCCACTCAAATTAGGCACCACATAATCATTTTCCCAACATATCAACATTTCATATATAACATGATCCACATAATCACAAGGGTTAAGATAGGAGTGGCCACTCGCTATCTACCCGGTAAGGTTTAATCACCCTTACCCAACCGGTAGTCTTATTACTATCCGGGCTAATGCATTAGGCTTACAATACCACGGGGGTAGCCACTTCCCCGATCCAGCACATCTCCAAGTATATCATTCATCCACCAATTCATATCATCATAATAATCATACGGTGCCAAAACAATTTTGCGGTGTAACATGCCTTTAAAACAAAGAATCATTTTGGGAAAAGCATTTGGCAAAAACCATTTGATAGGATAAAGTAGTGCCCACCTCAAACGATTCGATGGATCCAATTATTTAGTTCCGCTAGTCGATGCTTCCTTCTTGGAGATTAAAGTACCTAATTAACGTTCGAATAAATTACTATAATGTCTATGACTTAAAATAATTATCTAAGTTTTTAATTCAATTATTTACCCAATTACAAATTATGCAATTCGAAAATTATAAAGAACAAGATTCAATAACTTCTAAGTTTTATCTTATTAATCAAGATTCATTAACTTAGTCAAATTATTAAGCTAGTTAACAAGTTCATACCAAATTGCTATATTAGTTATTAATTAAGGATAATGAATTTAGTGATCTAGTTAACAATTTATTATTAATCTAAAGCAATTATTTTAGTTAACTAAGTGAACCATTTATGCATTTAGGCCTTAGAATACTTTAGTGAAATCTGGAAATTAAT
>JAPKLW010008637.1:0-13071 GCA_026898455.1 Plectranthus barbatus | reverse complement strand
TGGATCTTCCTAGGATGGAAGTTATCCCAATGATTGAAGATTCTCAATCGAAGTTAAGGAATCTCTGAAGAGGAGTGTCAGATATTCAATGAAAGACACTTCAGGTTGTTGAGAGCTTTGAATACTCTTTATCACGAGCTCTCAACTGACTACTTTTCACTTGTTCGCTTTGTCAAAGGAATCTCACACTTAGGATGTTTGCGAATGTCGGTAGTGATGGAAACGGTAGTCGATTTTCACTTTAGGACCTGCCTTTTATAGGTGGAGATTCAAATCTTGAATCTCCATATCCGTTAGACACAGCGGCTTGATATGTGCGTAATTTGCATGATTTTTAGGGTTTGAATTGAATGAATTTATGAGGATTAAGTGCACAAATTACACACATATCTCTTCTTTTCATTGATTTTCCTTCACTTGGTGTTCGTGAGTTGTTTTGAGTGTGCAGGGCATGAGAAGTGTTAGAAATTCGGATTTTGGAGCTAAATTGAGGCTTTGGACGAAGCAAATCCCGTTCGGGACGAAAAAAAGAGAGAAATTGACGAAAAGCTGTAGCCGGTCCCGTTCGGGACGGCTTGGTCCCGTTCGGGACCGAGGCTCGGAATGAAGTGAATGCGTTCGGGATACATCATTTTGGCGTGATTTCGAGGAAATTGAGACGAGAGGCCGTAGCCAATCCCGCTCGGGATGGAACCGTCCCGTTCGGGACGGGTCGGGAATTTTCAATTTTTCATTTAATCCATCCCGCGCGGGATGGATATTTAAAAAGGGAGATTCTGTTCGGGATATATCTGTTGGGCTGCGGATTTCTCAACTATAAAAGGGCAAAGAATGTTATTTGGAAGGGGTTCGACTTTTGCAAACCCTAGAGAGACTAAGGCACGAGTTAGAGGCAATTTTCACTTCTGAAGGCTGGAAATTGAAGGTGGAAGGAAGGATTCGAAGCTGGTTTTGAAGATTCATCATTAAAATCCTAAGCTTTCTTGTTCTCCTTTCTCTTCCATGTTTTACTTTGGGATTGTGACGATTTTCATTGTAATTATGAGTAGCTAAATTTATTATTGAGGATTTGGATGTGATTGGGATTGATTTGAATATTGTTTGGATTTGAGTAATTGAATTTTCAAGGGTTTGATTATTATTGTGAGTTTGAATTTGTGTTCCTTTCATGATTGATCACCATGTGTTGGAAAGTATGCCTCAATGAACTAACTTGATAGGTTTGTGAATTAGAGGGGATTGCAATAATAATTAGGTGTTGTTTCACTTAGAAGTTGGGTGAATTGATATCTAGGTCATTGTGTTCTTGAGCTTTTGGTAGTTAACCGAAATCAACATACCTAGACTTAGGTTGAGATTAAAGTTAATCGACAGTTATTGCACCGGTAGTAAGGGTTTTAACTAGATTTTGATGAACCGACCCAAACTATCGATTGAAATTGGTTAGTAAAGTTAGCAAATCCAAGCATATTCATAATTTACCCCAATCCATCCTATATTCCTCAACTACTCTCTCTTTGGTAATCTTAAGTCAGTTATTTAGCATTTTAATTAATTAATTGCATTAATCGTAGAATTTAAGTACTTTAAAATTGATCTTTCAAACCATTTTATCGCGTCTAGATATTGAGTTCCAAAATCAGTCCCTTTTACTTAAACAACGGGCGAATTGAGTCTTCGTGTTCCATAATTTTTACTTGATAAAAAAAATACTGCAACAAGTTTTGGCTCCGTTGCCGGGGACTCAAGTTGTAGGTCATTGTTTGATATTAGGGGATTTACGAGCTTGGTAGTCTAGATTTATTATATAGTTACTTAACTCTAGTTCTTGTTGGTGCAGGTGGTGCATGATTACAAGGGCTAAGGCAAAGAAAATACAAGAACAGGCAGCACAGGTAGTAGTGAAAGAAGACATGGCTGAGGAGGATCAGAGGAATGATAGACAGCTGATCGAGAATCTGCAAAGGTAGCTAGAAGAAGTCCGAGCCCAAGTAAACAATAACGCGGAGGAAAGGGAGCGTAGAGAAGAGAGGAGAAATCCTCTTCAAAATCTGTTCCGACCTTCGAGGGGAGAATCTACTGATGGATTCAATCTGCGGACTGACGCTACTCATTTCGAGATCACACCACAGCTTGCTCAGATGGTACAGAAGAATCAATTCAGAGGGAAACCTAATGAAGATCCGAACAATCATATCACGCAGTTCCTGGAGGTGGCAGACATGATAAAGATTAACCAGGTCCCCCAGGAGCAAATCAGGATGTACTTGTTTTCCTTCTCCTTGAAGGACGAAGCTAAGTCGTGGTTGATTGGGTTGAAGAAGAATGAGATAAGAACATGGGCAGATCTGAAGGAGAAGTTTTTGTTGAAGTATTTCCCACCGGGGCTGACACTGAAAAGGAAGGCAGAAATTCAGGCCTTCAGCCAGCAATATGATGAGCCGCTGTATGAGGCATGGGACAGGTTTCGAGAAATGCTGAGGAAATGTCCAAAACATGGGATGTCTGATGTAGAGATCATTTGCCTCTTTTATGCTGGAGTGGATAATGACACACAACTCCGACTGGATAACATTGGTGGAGGAGATTTCCTTGATCTAGAGGAAGATAAGGCCATGAGGGCGATTGAAAAGCTAGCAGAAAACAGTTACAAATGGCCGAAAGAAAGAAGGGACTACAGAGTTGTGAAGAGTGTCGCTGCTACGAGGGATCAGGAAGAGATGAAGGAAAAAATGGCTTCTTTGGAAACAAAGATGGACCTTCTTCTTCTGGATAGAGCTCAACAGCAACAGCAGCAGATGGGGAGTTCCTCAAAAGGAGGCACTCAGATTTCAAATCAGTGCAGCGAGATGGCTTCTTTGGAAAGAAAGATGGATCTTCTTCTTCTGGATAGAGCTCAACAGCAACAGCAGCAGATGGGGAGTTCCTCAAGGGGAGGAACTCAGATCCCAAATCAATACAGTGAGATGGGACAATTGGAAGCCCAATCAGCTGATGATGTGAACTACATTGGTAGAGGAAATTATGGGAACTACCGAAGGCCATACTATTAGAATGATAACCCTCCATATCATCCCAATAACCGATTCCACCCGAATCTATCTTATGGGAATCCGAATAATGCTATGAATCCACCTCCTGGATTTGAGCAGCGAGGAGAAGGATCGAATCAAAGGAACGGGGGTGATAATCCGAGGAGGCAGTATGGGCACCAGGACAGAAGAGGACAAAGTTCGAGAGAAGACGAGCTTGAGAAGAGATTTGATAAATACGACAGTATGATGACAGAAATGCAGAATCAGATCTCTACAATTGCTAAGCATGTGAGCGGGAGCCATAAGCAGGGGCAGTTTCCCAGTGATACTGAAGCCAACCCGAAGAAGAACTGCAGTGCTATAACCACAAGAAGTGGTAGGGCATATGATGGGCACAGTAACCCCACGGTGGATGAGGATAAACAAGAGCACCCGGATAAGAGTTCGGAAGAAGAGGAGGTTGAACCAGAAGTGACTCCCCAGCTAGTCAAAACACAAAAGGGGAGCACATCTGGAGAAATTACCAAAGGGAGCAACATACCATTTCCTCAAAGACTTGCGAAGAATAAGATGAGCAAGCAGTTCGCAAGATTTCTAGATCATTTGAGGAAGGTGCAGATTAATTTGCCGCTGCTGGAGGTTTTGCAAGATATTCAAGGGTATGCCAAATTCCTGAAGGAATCAGTAGCTAAACGAAAGAAATTCGGAGAGTTTGAGACTGTAAATTTATTTGAGGAGTGCAGCGCAGTGATTCAGAAAAAGATGCCTATAAAGAGGCAAGATCCGGGGAGCTTCACTATCCCTTGTGTAATTGGTGGATTGGAGATTGGCCATGCATTGTGCGATTCTAGTGCAAGCATTAATCTGATGCCGCTGACCATCTTCAACAGACTGCAGATTGGGGAGATTAAACCCACCACCATTACTCTCCAAATGGCAGATCGTTCTCTCTCACACCCAAAGGGGATCGTAGAGGATGTACTGGTACAAGTAAAAGAGTTTATATTCCCTGCGGATTTTGTGGTGCTGGATATGGAGGAAGACAAGAATGTGCCTTTAATTCTTGGGAGACCATTTTTACGTACTGGAGGAGCTCTGATTGATGTGAGAGATGGAGAACTAACGTTCCGGTTCAATGACCAGAGGGTCACATTCTCGATTTCGGATGCAATGAAGAAGCACGAGGACAGGTATGATGAGTGCAACAATATTGAGGTAATATCTCTTCCTTTATCTTTTGGTTATGAGAAGAAAGATGCTTTGGAAGAAGTTATTCATGATTCTCTGCACTCTAACCTCGATCTTGATGAGTTGTATGAGGCCTGTGATGAGTTGTTAGAGATGGTGAATGCACTGGAGGATGCACCTGAGGTCAGGCCAAAGCAAGATGTGAAGTTTCTGGAGTTGAGGACCAAGGAGGAAGAGCTAGAGGCGAAATTGAAGAAGGAACAGAGAAAGAACGAAGCCCCTGTGGTGGAGTTAAAAGAACTGCCAGATAGCCTCAGATATGTCTTCCTAGGGGAGAAGGACACCTATCCAGTGATTGTGAATTCAGCGTTGTCAGAAACGGAAGTTGAAAAGCTGAGGAGAGTCTTGAGGATGCACAGAGCAGCGATAGGGTGGCAGATTTCTGACATAAGGGGGATCAGCCCGTCTATTGTGATGCATAAAATCATTCTGGAAGAAGGAAGCAAGCCAAAAAGACAACCTCAGAGAAGACTGAATCCGAAGATGCAGGAGGTTGTGAAGAAGGAGGTGATGAAGCTGCTAGATAATAACATCATATATGCCCCGAGTGATAGTGAGTGGGTCAGCCCAACTCACATGGTTCCGAAGAAAGGGGGATTCGAGAAAGTCATCAAGCCTGGAGGAGAGGAAGTGATTGAGAGACCGACTACAGGATGGCATTTCTGCATTGATTACAGGGCCTTAAATAATGCAACTCGTAAGGATCATTTTCCTTTGCCATTTATTGATCAAATGCTTGACCGTCTTGCAGGAAAATCTCACTACTGCTTCTTGGATGGATACTCCGGATACAATCAAATTGTGGTGGCGCCTGAAGACTAACACAAGACAGCCTTCACTTGTCCCTACAGGATTTTTGCTTATAGGAGGATGCCCTTTGGGCTGTGCAATGCGCCAGCAACTTTTCAAAGGTGTATGATGTCCATATTTCATGGTTTGATTGAGAATATTATGGAAGTTTTTATGGACGATTTCTCTGTGTTTGGTTTGTCTTTTGATGATTGCTTGGTTAACTTGAAAACTGTGTTGCAAAGATGTGAAGAGACTAACCTAGTACTAAATTGGGAAAAGTGTCATTTTATGGTTAGAGAAGGGATTGTGTTAGGGCATAAGGTCTCTAGTAGGGGAATAGAGGTTGATAAGGCTAAGATTGTAGCAATTGAACAACTTCCCTTGCCTAAGACAGTGAAGGGGGTTAGGAGTTTCTTGGGACATGCTGGGTTTTATAGGAGATTCATTCAAGATTTTTCCAAGATAACTAAACCTTTGTGTAGTTTGCTAGAGAAAGATATTGCCTTTGATTTTAGTGAAGAATGTGTGAGAGCTTTTGAAAGGTTGAAAAGTGCATTAGTGACAGCTCCGGTGTTGGTGACTCCAGATTGGGAGGAGGAGTTTATTTTGATGTGTGATGCTAGTGATTCTGCTGTGGGGGTAGCTCTAGGACAGATTAGAGATAAAATTTTTAGAGTTATTGCCTATGCTAGCAAAACATTAAATCCTGCTCAATTGAATTACACTGTGACTGAGAAAGAACTACTTGCTGTTGTTTATGCTTATGATAAGTTTCGAGCTTATTTAATTGGAGCAAAATCTGTCGTTTACACTGATCATGCAGCAATTAGATACTTGTTTGCTAAAACTGATTCAAAGCCTAGGTTGCTTAGATGGATTCTGCTTTTGCAAGAGTTTGACATGGAGATTAGAGATAAGAAAGGTTGTGAGAATGTAATTGCAGATCATTTGTCTAGGTTAGAGAATCCGGTTGAGGGTGATAATCAGGGTAGTTTAATTAAGGAGGATTTTCCTGATGAAAGGATTATGACTGTGACTACTGCTAGTGTTCCATGGTATGCAGATTTCTGTAATTTTTTGGTTGCAGGTGTATTACCTCCTGAGTTGGAGCCTTATCAGCGGAAGAAATTTCTGAAAGAGGCAAAATACTACTACTGGGAAGAACCATACCTGTTTCGCAGGTGTGCTGACGGTGTCATCCGCAGGTGTGTCCATCAGAGTGACTGGAGGAAGATCATGGAGGAATGCCATCATTCGGTAAGCGGAGGTCATTTCGGTGCAAACCGAACAGCTAGGAAGGTATTATCTTGCGGTTTTTATTGGCCTTCAATTTTTAAGGATTGTATTGCTATGGTGCGAGCATGTGAGAGATGTCAGAAAATGGGGACTATAACCCGAAGGGATGAGATGCCTCAAAAGATTTTTATCGAGGTTGATATATTTGATGTGTGGGGCATCGACTTTATGGGTCCTTTTCCATCCTCGTTTGGGTTTAGATATATTCTCCTTGCTGTGGACTATGTGTCTCGATGGGTTGAGGCCATACCCACTGTTACTAATGACTCTCAAGTGGTGCTTAAGTTTTTGCAAGCATTAGTTGCTCGATTCGGTATTCCCAGAGCCTTGGTGAGTGATGGGGGCAGTCACTTCTGCAACAAACTCATGGATAAACTGCTGGCGAGATATGGAGTGCGACAAAGAGTAACGACAGCTTATCATCCACAAGCCAATGGACAAGCTGAACTGGCTAATCAAGAGATCAAGCAGGTACTGGAGAAGACGGTGGTGAGTCGGAAGGACTGGAGTAAGCGACTCAATGAGGCTTTGTGGGCCTACCAGACAGCCTTCAAGACACCAATCGGCATGTCCCCATACCAACTAGTTTATGGCAAATCTTGCCATCTTCCGGTTGAAGTTGAGCATAAGGCGTTCTGGGCCATCAAGACGTTAAATCTGGATTTTTTGAAAGCTCAAGGGGATCGAGTACAGAAGCTGAATGAACTAGAAGAGTGGCGACACGAGGCCTATGAGAACACAAAGTTGTGCAAGGAGAGAGCCAAACGATTTCACGACCGACAGATTCGAGTGAAAAAGTTCTACAAAGGTGATATGGTTCTTCTCTTTAATTCCCGCTTGAAATTGTTTCCGGGTAAATTCCGTTCTCGTTGGACAGGGCCATACAAGGTGCGAGAAGTGTTCGAGAATGGTACTCTGGAATTGGAAACTGAAGATGGCCACTACTTCAAGGTGAATGGGCACCAGGTTAAGTGTTGGTCCCGGTTTATCAGAGTGTATAACGTTACGCAGCGGAAATATTGAACTTATAAGTCTAACTTGCACTCTGTCCTGCTGGTTGCTTTAGCTGACTGGCTGACTGGCTGGTCAGCTGATAGCTCAACACTTAGAATATTTTAAGCCTAGTTTGCACAGTTATCAGTTTGCAGATATACACCAGCACTTGAGTGCTGGGTTTCAAATACAAAATTTAAATACTGAAAGCAGACTCAACTGATCTACGTCCACTCTCCAGTCGACTCACTGGAAATTCACTATAAGAGTAATCCGGTACAAAGTTCCTACGATCTATCTCCAGCTGGTAAATGCCCCGTCTACCAGTCCACTGGATCAACCGCTCCCGGTCCTTGTCCTTCTTCAACTCTCGTCAGATGGATGGAGTGCGAGCACGTCACTTCAACCTCCTCCTCTGACTGGTTGGGTGTTGAGTTCTCCCAAGAACGTAAATCCTCTACGGCAAACTGCCCGTAATAACTCAAGAGCTGGCTGGCTCTAGAGCTGCTATGTTCTTCCTCAGAAAGAGAAAGAACACCAAGTGAGGTCTAAACTTACAAGCAGGAAGCTTGAAGTCTCGTGTTTGAAAGATATCAACACACGGAAAAGCTTTAAAGAAAGCCTCGAAAGATGCTTGCTTGCTTGCAATGAATGTTCGTTCTTTCGGTAGTTGGAGAGTATTGAATGTTCAGGATGCAAGCGTGTAAGCCAGTGTGCAAGCGTGGAAGCGTCGAAGCCTCTTAAATGTTGGTAGCTCCGACCTATTTATAGACGCAGGATCCCATTCAAATTTCTAGCCGTTTGGACGCATCCAGAATGGGTCTCTGTCCTCGGATGTACTTCAGACGGCGGCAGGTAGGAATTTCAGGAAAACGCCATACCTGTGTCTGCTTTTTCTGACACAGACCTCTTTGTGTCAGAACGGCATTATTTCGTCAGTACGAGGAATCGCAACTGGTGTCTTGAACTGATAGACTTTAAGGATATCCTTCCTTAAAGTCTTACTTTGTCAGTATATTCCTCAGACGAATCTTCTTTTTGTCTCTAAGACTCTGGGAGAACGAATCTTCAATTCTGCTGGTAACATCCGACTGGTAGATCATTCTGGTGATCTTGTGCTGGCAGTCTCTGCTGGTGACTTAGCGCTTGCACAATCTTAGTCTACCAATTTGTCTGGATGTTAACTCTTGGAATCTCCCATGACTGGTGGCTTCACCGCTGGTGAATAGTGTCAGCCAGAACACGTATTCTGCTGGTAGGATTTGTCAGTCTCCTGCTGGTGAAATCCTTCCAAATGGTGAACAGTAACCAGTCATTAGCTCTTGACTCCACGCTGATGAACAGTGTCAGCATGGGTCTGTCAGTCGTCTGCTGGTGAAATCCTTCACCAGGTAAGAGATTCTCATGCTGATGAACAGTGTCAGCATGAGTCTTGATCAGCTACGACTTACAACTCAAAAGACCTAAACAGGACTTTACATTTGAGACTAGAGCTATTCTAGAGACAAACTGACGCTGGTTGGACTTAGGATTTGATCCACCAAAACACTTAAACACCAAATCAAAGATCTAAGCTATCAACTGGGGAAGGGAAACTTTGATAATTTTCCCAACAATTTCCCCCTTTTTGGTGCGATCAAAGCCTAACCAGCGAGCACTCAGCTGATGAGGAAAATTACAAAGTATTTCTGGGTTTTACAAGATAAACCTATCAGATCTAAACCCATGAAACTACTTCCTCACATCAGCTCTAACCTAAGGATCTTCCCCCTCAATCTGGGAGAGATATTGCTCGATTAAATTATGAAGTAAGAATCTGAGCCAGGTTAGAATTAAAAAATATCAAATTGAGTGCTGGTGCTGATTACACAAAATGTGTAAGTTCAGCTGGTAAGTAAAAATCAGTAGACATTAGTTGGACAATGAGAAATTGTCGTCAACCCGTCAGTAATCAATCCATTAATGATGTGAAATTACAAGTACAGGATAGAAAACTGACTAGTCTAGAGATATAAATACTTACAACAAAATGAAGAAGCTAGACTATGGCTGAGAAGATGATCCTGGTGATTGAGTTCTGCTGGTAAAGGACCTCAGGATCTCAGTGAGCGCTGCCATATCTTGTCTGCTCTTCTCCCTTTCCTCAGCAGCTATCCTCCTCTCCTGTTCAGCAAGGCGAGCTCTCTCAGCCTCAGCCCGTGCTCGCGCACTTTCCCCCTCTTGGATCCGCGCCAGAAAGGAGGACACTCCAGCGGTGAATGACCCCATCTGCTGAGTCATTTCGGTTTGGAAGCTGGCGAACCGCTGGTCCATCCTGGCATCAAAGAATGCAAGAAGCTGTGCAGGGGGATGGATCTCGGAGATAGGCTGTGCTGAAACTGCAAGGGAAGAGGAAGGCACATCAGTTGCGGAAGGAGCCACTGCTGGTTCAGATGCAGCTGATATCTCCATCGGGGCTGGCTCCTCCGCTGGCACTGCAGCAGCTGCTGGTGCCTCTACTTGTACTTCCTCAGCTGGCTCCTCAGCTGATTCCACCACTGGCACTGTGGCTGGAGCTGGCTGGACTTGTTCAGTGAATTCCACCACTTGCCAGTCCATAGAATTAGGGACGAGATCGCCCGAGACAATAGGAACATGAGGGACGGCAAGGGTCAGCCACAAGCCACGAGAAGGATCCTCCTCCACAATATGGTCTACCAGCAAGGCGCAGGCAGCCATATCGAACAGGATAGCATGATAGGGAGGGATCCTTGGGAGGGTAACCAGCACTTTGAGGCGTCGGAGCGCGTACGTCAGCTGGTACCCCCGACTGCTGACTCGGAACTGGAGGAAAGATAACTTGACCTTTTGCCGTGGCGGGAGGCCGGAGCTTCCAGTCAGCTGCCTATACTCTGCAATCTTCAGCAAGCGGCGCTGGATCCTCCTTGTAGACAGCTGCTGGTGGCATTCAGGATCGGTGCCCATGAAAGCATTGGCCCACTCCTCCTCCGCTCTCCAGTAGCCAAGACCCAGCCTGGCATAGAGAACCGCCCGCTTCTCCACAGTCAGCAGGCGCTGGCATCTGTCAAAAATTCGCCATCTCCGGAACTCCAGACATAGGTCCGGATCCACCCTCCAGAGCCTACGGTAGCTGGATATTATCTCGTCATTGACGGCATTTTCCACCTCCACCGTGATGTTCTCAACATTCTCATAGAGAGTGGAGTTGTAATATTCCACTGGCTGCAGGGGCAGGCACCAGTCAGTGATTCTGGAGGCATATACCGACTGGTGGGGGAGTCCGCTGAAAGGTATGATGTTGAATGCAGATGGCTCTGGCACTCTTGAATTATGAAAAGCCATCTCCCCGCGCTGCTCCCACCGGTGCACCCCTGTCACTCGAGCCTGGAAGGTATCCTCATCAACCAGTTGATGCTCTTGGATGCAGAGCATGTAAGGACGCCTGTCAGTGCGTGCACGCCTAACTGGTGGTGTTGAGGATGCTGCTGGTCGCCCAGAAGTTGATGTCGAGGCATCTGTGGATCGGGGGCGACTGGCAGAAACTTGAGCCTTATCTTCAAAGTCTGGGAACAGATCCCTTGGCTCCATCCTCTGCACCATTGAGTGATGAACCACCTCCGTAGCTGGCTCCTGCTCTGGCTTCTCAGCCCTTGGTTCCTCTTCATCCTCGGATTCAGAACTGACATCCGAGGAGCTCGCCAGTTGTACCGGGGTGATCGCCCGCTCTTCTTCTCCTCCACTGGCACCCCCTTGCGCGGCCAGTGGGACGTCGTCACCTCCACCACCCCCTTGCACGGGTGGAGGGACATCAGCGGTTTCCTCCTCCGGCTGGTACTCATCCACAAGGGATAGTACATCCTTGTCAGCGCCCATCACCAGCAGGCGTTCAAAAGTTTCTTCAGATAAGATTTCGCCTGGTGCTGGTGCTGGTGGCCTTGCACTTGTGGATTCGAACGCTTTTCCTTTGCCCCTGGTCGCCAGCCTCAGTTGCTCCTCTATTTCCTCCTGGCGCCTGGCCTCAGTCTCAGCCTTGATCTGAGCAAAGCGCTCATCCCTGGCCGCCAGCTCCGCCTCTCTCTTCTGCTTCGCCAGTAGAGCCCGGAGCCTTGACTTGGCCTGCTTCTTCCTCACCAAGGAAGCACTCCTTGCCCTCTTGGCGTGCTTCTCAGCCTTCTGCGCCTTGGTCATGACTCGCTTGCGCTTGCGAGTCATCTTCTCCAGCGTCTCCTCCTCAGTCAGGCCCAGAACGGACTTCTTGACTGGGATGGAGATCTTCCCAGACTCGGGGTTGTATGCCACGGCTTGCGGGGGCTGCTGGTGCTGAGAGGACTTCGCCTTCTTGCGGGAGGGCTTCTTGGTGACTGGCACCTGCATAACTGGTTGAGGGCGACTGCCAGAAGCCTCCACTTCCGCCTCCTCCAGTTGGGTAAAAAGAGACTCGGTCTCCATCTTCCTTTTCAACTCGGCCCTTGCCTCCTCCGTCAGCGGCTGTGCCATGACTGGCACCTGTTCCCCCTTATCCTCCTCTTCTTCCTCCGAAACAACCGTGGCTGGGTCGACTGCTGTCTTTCCCTTAAGCCTCCGCGGCTTATGGTAGTTAGGGCGGGGCAGCTTTGCCTGCTCCTTGGTGGGCGGAATGAAATCCGAACTCACCAGTTGCTCCCCCTGGTCCACTCCATCTCCAATCTCCATCTCCAAAATATGGCTGATCCGCAGCCCAAAGGATAAGGAGTGAGTGAACGTCCCATCAATTGGAATGTTGATGTTGCGATCAACATTCTCCAGCAGTCTCCCGAAAAAGAACTCGGCCCAGTTCCCTTCCACTCCATCCACCAGCGCGCACATCACGGAGAATTTGCGCAGGCTCAACTTAGCATATGAGCCAACTTCGCACTGCAGCATCCTGACGACGATGTCGCACACCATCTGCCACCAGTCGTCCATCTCCGACTTCCGCATTCCAGTGCGAAAACTCGTCACCCCCTCCCTCTTCCACTGAGTCCACCGCCTCCTGAACTCCTCTACATCGTTGTGGAAGTAGGTGGCTATCTCCATTCCCTCGTTCCTCAATCCGAACAAGTCGGCGAGGTATTCGGCGCTGACAGTGATCATATGGCCGAAGACGGAAGTGGTGAAAGACTTCCTCCCGTCAGCAATCACGGCCCGTGCATAGAACTCCGCCACCATATACGGATGGAAGGTCTCGGGCCTTGCCGTCAGATATTGTCGAAGGCCTTCCCGGTCGATCATCTCGATCAACTCTGCTCCAAAATTCTTGCGCGCCAGCTTCTCGTTCAGAATTTTTTCTTTCTGAACTTGCGCCGCCCTGATTTGCGCGTTCGAAAGTTGAGCCCTGGTCGCTGGTTTGTTCAACTGAACCAGGCGGGCGAATGGAAGAGTGTAGTCTACATCGTCCATCTGTGTGATGCCAGTGTAAGTCGGCATGTGGGCTTCTGCGACTGGTAAGTCTGGTGAACCAGACGAAGAAGATGTAGATGGTGGGTTGTCATCTGATTGTCGGGAAGATGAAGCCATAATTTCAGAAGAAATCTTAAGGAAAGCTTGAGAGAGTAGGGTTTCTGAAATTGAATGATCGTAAAAGGTTTTTCCGTCGAAAGGCATCGGGTATTTATACCCAAGTCCATGCAGGATCAGACGATCAAGATTGACGCTCAGCAAGCGGGGATCGACGGTCATCAGCAGGCCC
>JAPKLW010008636.1:0-13072 GCA_026898455.1 Plectranthus barbatus | reverse complement strand
CCTGCAGGACCCGCTGATGATCGGGGACCTAAATAATTTCATTTTCTTGCAGGAACAGGATCATGCAACACAGCTTTAGAGATCGAGCGAGTGGATCATAGATAGTGGTTGCTCGGCTCATATGACTGGTGAGGAGTTCCTATTTTCTGAGCTCACCAAGGTCAGAGGACCTCCAGTTATTTTTGGTGATAACTCCAAGGGCAGAGTTATTAGCAAGGGCTGCATCGAGAAGGATGATGTCAGAATTGTGAATGTATCCCTTGTCACCAATCTGAAGCACAACCTCCTGAGCATCAGTCAGCTGTGCGACAATGGTTATACCATTGTGTTTGACAAATCAGGGTGCCAGATCAAGAATGAAGAGTCTGGCGAGACCAAGCTGAAAGGTGTCAGGAAAGGAGGTCTCTATGTTGTTGACTGGCAAAGCGGGAAGACTGATACATGCTTTGTAGCCACCAGTTCCATGGAAACTAACTGGCTGTGGCACAAAAGGTTAAGTCATCTAAATTTCAAAACTATTAATTATCTAACCAAGCATGATCTTGTAGATGGTCTTCCCAAGGGCGGGTTCAAGAAGGAAGGAATTTGCAAAGCTTGTCAGCAAGGCAAACAAACTAGGAAGTCCTTCAAGAACCAGTCGCCAGTCTGCCCCAGTACCAGTCAGGTACTCGAGTTGTTACACATGGACCTGTTTGGACCAGTAACACCGCAAACCATTGGAGGAAGACGATATTCGCTGGTGGTAGTCGATGACTACTCGCGCTATACCTGGGTAAAGCTTCTCAGAACCAAGGATGAGGTGAAGATCATTCTTCCAGAATTGATCATCCAAGCTCAGAAACAGAGAGAAGCTGTAGTGAAGCGAATTCGATCAGACAATGGGACTGAATTCTGCAACAGTCTGCTGATGGATTTTTGCGCGGAGGCCGGGATCAAACATGAGAGATCTACTCCAAGGCAACCGCAGCAAAATGGACTGGCAGAACGTAGGAACAGGACGCTGAAAGAAGCGGTCTGGTCCATGCTGGCTGAGTCCGGCTTGGGACAGAGTTTCTGGGGAGAAGCGTTGGTGACTGCCTGCTACACTCAGAATAGAAGCGGGATCAACGACAGACTCCAGAAAACTCCCTACGAAGTGTATTTTGGTCGTAAGCCTTCTATAGCTCATCTTCGTGCATTCGGTTCACCATGTTATATCCATAATAATGGGAAGTCGAAGTTAAATGCTTTCTCGCCTAAGGCTGATGAGGGTGTGTTTGTCGGATATGGACATCCCTCTCACAAGGGCTATAGAGTATTTAACAAGACTACCCAGCTTGTGGAAATAACATGCAATGTTGTTTTTGATGAAGCTACTTTAGTGCGCAGGACCTTACGCCAACTGGCTGAAGATGTTCCTGAGGTCGAGGATGTCAGCGACCAGTTGGGCAGGAATTCTTCCGATGCTCAACCAACTGGTTCGACTAGACCTATGAATGGATCATCTTCACAACCAGTTCCCTCAGGTGCCCATCAGCAACCTGAGAGGGTCGGTGATGCAAATGACCTTGCTGAGACCTTACACTCAATCTCCCTGAGTGGATCTAGCAAAAATCAAGGGGGAATTCCGACTGGAATCTTTGAGCCAGAAGACAACGATGAACCAGCTGGAATGGAGGTACCAGCTGATACTGACAACGTTGGTGAAGGTTCAGGAAGCCAGTCAGACAGTGGAGCTGCTGAAGAAGTTCCGACTGGTGAAGGTCAACCACCAGTTGCAATTCCAGTTCCAACTGGTGAAGGTCAACCACCAGTTGCAGTTCCAGCTCCGACTGGTGGAAATGTGGAAGCACCAGTCGTCAGGACAGAAGAACCTATTTCACAGCCGGCACCAGCAGTCGCTGGTCCTCCCAAATGGCTGAGGGATCACCCATCCGATGCTATTCTTGGTGATCCAGAAGGTTCTGTCCAGACTCGACACAGCAGTGCGCTCCTGAGTTGTTTTATCTCTCAAATGGAACCTACTTCCATAGGAGTGGCGCTCGAATCTGCTGATTGGATCAATGCCATGCATGAGGAGCTTGCAGAATTCACTCACAACAATGTTTGGGACTTGGTAGAGAGACCATCACATCAGTCAGTGATTGGCACCAAGTGGGTTTTCAAGAACAAGCGAGATGAAAATGGCACCGTGGTCAGAAACAAAGCTCGTTTAGTCGCCAAAGGTTACAGACAGTGTGAAGGGATCGATTTCGATGAGACCTTCGCACCAGTTGCCAGAATGGAGGCGATACGGCTGTTCCTTGCTTATGCAGTGTATCACGGCTTCACGGTGTTCCAGATGGACGTGAAGAGCGCCTTCCTGAATGGCGAGCTAAAAGAGGAGGTATATGTCGAGCAACCTCCAGGCTTTGAGATAGGCACCAAGGTGTACAAGCTGAGAAAGGCCCTGTATGGATTGAAACAGGCGCCCAGGGCTTGGTACGAAATGCTGTCACAATTCCTCACCAGCAATGGATTTCGGAAAGGGAAGATTGATAGGACTCTCTTTCTTCTCAAGGATGGTGGTGACATGCTAATGGTGCAGATCTATGTAGATGACATCATATTCGGATCAAGGAATATAACTCTCTGCGAGAAGTTTTCTCAACTGATGCAGACATCATTTCAGATGAGTATGATGGGCAAGTTAACATACTTCCTAGGACTCCAGGTCCAGCAGTCAGCTGATGGAATTTTTATCAGCCAGCGGAAGTATACGAAGGAGTTAATTCAGAAGTATTGCCCAGAGAAAACTAAGTCCCTCAGAATACCTATGAGCACCAGTTGTCAAATATTTCTTGATGAGCAAGGTGAATCAGTTGATCCTACCATCTACCGAGGAATCATTGGATCACTTCTCTATCTCACAGCCAGCAGACCCGACATTTCGTACTCAGTCGGAGTGTGTGCCAGATTTCAAGCCAATCCGAAAAGGTCACACATGGAAGCTGCAAAGAGGATAGTAAAATATCTGAAGGGGACTGAATCTCTTGGAATATGGTATCCCAGAAATGATGAGCTTACACTCATTGGATATTCAGATTCAGATTTTGCTGGATGCCGTATTGACCGAAAGAGTACCAGTGGTACGTGTCAGTTTCTAGGACACAAGCTAATCAGCTGGTTTAGCAAGAAGCAGCACTCAGTTGCTACTTCTACCACTGAGGCTGAGTATGTTGCCGCTGCCAGTTGCTGTGCTCAAGTTATCTGGATCAAGCAACAACTGGAGGATTATGAAGTGGACACTGGCTGTGTTCCCATCTATTGCGACAACGACAGCGCTATGTGCATCACGAAGAATCCGGTTCATCACTCTAGAACCAAGCACATAGATATTCGACATCACTTCATTCGTGATCATGTCGAAAAGAAGGATATCAGCGTGGACTACATCAGAATTGAAGATCAATTGGCTGACATCTTCACTAAGCCTCTGCCAGAAGCAAGATTCAAGGAGTTGTGCATCAAACTCGGCCTTATGGAGATTGATGTAAGCCCAAATGATGAGGAAGAATGAGTCCCAGCTCTCATTCTGTTCTTGATCTTCTGAAGGACGCTGATTACGACTAAGTCCAAGCTCTTAGTTATTTTTATTTAAGTGGTATCTCTATCTAACAAGTGGTACCTACTGGCGGAACTTATCCCTAAATTGTCCAAGGAAATGAGTCCCAGCTCTCATTTCAATTTGCCAGCAATAACCATCAGTTGAACTATAATTGGGTCTCAGCTCCCAATTTCAAGTGATGATGAGGAGTGGATCTCTTGGAGAGAAGATTATGCGGAATAAAATTGAGTCCAAGCTCTCAATTTTTACCATCTTTCAAGTTGCCAGCAGACAACTGATGGAATTTCCGCAACTGGCAAAATTTGTATCAGTTGCCAACCAGTTGGTGTATCAGTTGTCAGCACCAGTATGTGTATCAGTTGTCAACTGGTAAGGAGGCCATGCTGACAGGGGGAAGTGTTCAACTGGCATATGCTACTGAGGACCAGTTATGCCAGCTGTTGCAGAAAAGGCGGGATTGTTCAAATCCGACTAGCGTGTACATCTCTCAGAATTTAATGCGGCATTTAATGCCACATTTAATGTGCACAGTGTCTGCGCAGTCCGGCGCTTGGTTGCCAACAATCGCTGCGTGCCACGTCAGCTCCACGTCGTGGCGCCCGTCAGCACGACCACGCACGTCAACACAGGGAACCGGGCCTGCTGATGACCGTCGATCCTCGCTTGCTGAGCGTTGATCCTGGACGTCTGATCCTGCATGGCTCGAGTATAAATACCCGATCATTTCCTTCGGGTTAAACTTTATGTTTCCCTTCTTTCAGAACCCTAATATATTTCAAAATTCTCTCATCTTCCTTTGAAATTTACTGAACTTTGAATCTTTCTGAAGTCATGGCATCATCTTCTCGACCTTCAGCTGATAACCCTCCATCTACATCTACATCATCCTCGTCTGGTTCACCAGACTTACCCCTCGCTGAAGCTCATATGCCAACATATACTGGCATTGTAAAGATAGAGGATGTCGATTATAGTCATCCTTTTGCCAGACTGGTTCAGTTGAACAAGCCGGCGACCAGGCGACAGCTCTCTAACGCGCAGATTAGGACTGCACAGGTTCAGAAGGAGAAGATTCTGAACGCGAAGCTAGCCCTAAAGAATTATGGGCCGGAGCTGATGGAGATGGTCGACCGAGAACAGCTCCGACAGTACCTCACGGCGACCCCCAGCACTTTCCATCCACACATGGTAGCTGAGTTCTACGCTCGGGCCGTGATTGCTGACGACAGGAAGTCGTTCACTACATCGGTGTTCGGCCACCTGATCACCGTCACCGCTAAATACCTCGCCGATCTCTTCGGGCTGAGGAATGAAGGAGAGGAAGTGGCCACGTATCATCAGGATGATACGGTGGAATTCCGGAGGAGGTGGGCGCAATGGAAGAAGCCAAAAGTCAAGGTCTTCCGGACTGGCATGAAGAAGTCCGAGATGGAGGAGTACTGGCAAATGGTATGCGACATTGTAGTGCGCATGCTACAATGTGAAGTCGGATCGTACGCCGAGCTGAGCCTGCGCAAGTTCTCAGTGATGTGTGCGCTTGTTGATGGAGTTCAGGGCAACTGGGCCGAATTTTTCTTTGGCCGGTTGCTGGAGAATGTGGCGCGGAACATCACTGTTCCAACTGACGGGAGGTTTGCCCATGCCGTATCCTTTGGGCTGAGGATCAGCCGCATCCTGGAGATGGAATTGGGTGCTGGCGTGGATCAGGGGGAACAGCTGGTTGGCTCCGACTTCATACCAGCCACGAAGGTGAAGCTGCCTCGCCCAGATTACAAGAAGCCACGGAAGTCAGCAGTGGACCCTGCTGAGGTCGTTTCTGAGGAGGACTCAGAAGACCTGGGAGAGCAAGTGCCAGCTGTAGCTCTCCCGCTGACTGAAGAGGCAAGGACTCAGTTGAAGAGGAAGCTGGAGATGGAGTCTCTGTTCGACACCATGGAAGGCGCGGTGGCTGAGGCGACTGGAATCCACCCAAGGGACGTACAACTTGTACCAGTCACCAAGAAGCCATCCCACAAGAAGCCTAAGACTTCCCAGCACCAGCAGCCACCGTCAGCTGTTGCATATGACCCGGAGTCTGGGAAGATCTCCATCCCAGTCAAGAAGTCCGTTCTGGGACTGACTGAGGAAGAGACGCTGGAGAGGATGACCCGAAAGAGGAAGAGGGTCCAAACAAGAGCTCAGAAGCTGGTAGAGCAGGCCAAGAAGGAGCAACAAGCCTCCATTGTGAGGAAAAAGCAGGCCCAGGCAAGGTTGAAGGCCTTGGCCGACCAGCGAAAAAGAGAGGCTGAGCTGGCAGCCCGCGATGAAGCCTTTGCAAAGGTGCAGGCTGAGCATGAGGCCAGACGTCAGGCGCAACTGGCGGAGCAGGTGCACCAGGTGGCTAAAGGCAAATGGGAAGTTGCCCCAACTACAAGTGCAAGGCCACCAGCACCAGCTCCAGGCGAGATCTTATCTGATGAATCCTTTACTCGCCTGCTGGTGATGGGCACTGACGAGGATGTACTAGTCCTTGTGGATAAGTACCAGCCGGAGGAGGAAACCGCTGAAGTCCCTCCACCCGCGCAAGGGGGTGGTGGAGGTGATGAAGAAGACCCACTGGCCGCGCAAGGGGGTGCCAGTGGAGGAGAAGAAGTGCGAGCGACCACCCCGGTAAAACTGACGAGCTTCTCGGATGTCAGTTCTGAATCCGAGGATGCAGAGGAGTCAAGGGCTGAGGAGGCAGAGCAGGAAGCAGCTGAGGAGGTGACACATTACTCCATGGTGCAGAGGATGGAGCCAAGGGATCTGTTCCCAGACATTGATGATAAGGCTCGTCGTCCTGCCAGTCGCCCCCGATCTACAGATGCCTCGACATCAACTTCCGGGCGACCTGCAGCATCCTCTCCATCACTAGCTAGGCGTGCACGCACTGAAAGGCGACCTTACATGCTCTGCATCCAAGAGCACCAACTGGTTGATGAGGAGACCTTCCAGTCGCGAGTGACAGGAGTACACCGGTGGGAGCACCGCGGGGAGATAGCATTCTATAATTCACGAGTGCCTGAGCCTTCAGCATTCAACATAATCCCGACCAGCGGCCTCCCCCACCAGTCGGTATATGCCTCAAGAATCTTTGACTGGTGCCTGCCCCTGCAGCCAGTGGAATATTACAATTCCACCCTCTATGAGTATGCTGAAAACATCACGGCGGAGGTGGAGAATGCCGTCAATGACAAAATGATAGCCAGCTACAGAAGACTCTGGAGGGTGGATCCGGATCTATGTCTGGAGCTCCGGAGATGGTGGATTTTTGACCGATGCCAGCGCCTGCTGACAGTGGAGAAGCGGGCGGTCCTCTATGCCAGGCTGGGTCTTGGCTACTGGAGAGCGGAGGAGGAGTGGGCTCATGCTTTCATAGGCACTGATCCTGATTGCCCCCAGCAGCTGTCTACAAGGAGGATCAAGCGCCGCTTGCTGAAAATTGCTGAGTATAGGCAGCTGACTGGAAGCTCCGGCCTCCCGCCACAGAAAAGGATCAAGTTACCCTTTCTCCAGTTTCAAGTCACCAGTCGGGGGTACCAGCTGACATACGCGCTCCATCGCCTCAAAGTGTTGGTTACCCTCCCGAGGATCCCTCCCTACCATGCTATCCTGTTCGACATGGCTGCCAGCGCTCTGCTGGTAGACCACCCAGTAGAGGAGGATCCCTCTCGTGGTTTGTGGCTGACACTTGCAGTCCCTCCTGTTCCTATTGTCTCGGGCGATCTCGTCCCTGATTCTATGGACTGGCAAGTGGTGGAATTCACAGCCCAACCCGTTTCTGAACAAGTCCAGCCAGCTCCAGCAGCAGTGCCAGTAGTGGAGCCAGCTGTCGAAGTGCCAGTAGAGGAATCAGCAGCAGCTGATGTACCAGTAGAGGAACCAGCACCAGCAGCAGTACCAGCGGAGGAGCCAGCCCCGATGGAGATATCAGCTGAATCAGCACCAGCAATGGCTCCTTCCGCAACTGACGTGCCTTCCTCTTCCCTTGAAGTTTCAGCGCAGCCAATCTCCGAGGTCCATCCTCCTGCGCAACTCATTGCCTTAATTGATGCCAGGCTGGATCAACGTTTTTCCTCCTTCCGGACCGAGATGACACAACAGATGGAGTCAGTCACCGCTGGAGTGTCCTCCTTTTTGGCGCGGATCCAAGAGGGGGAAAGTGCGCGAGCACGGGCTGAGGCAGAGAGAGCTCGTCTTGCTGAAGAGGAGAGGAGGATTGCTGCTGAGGAAAGGGAGAAGAGCAGACAAGATATGGCAGCGCTCACTGAGATCCTGAGGTCGCTCACAAGCAGAACTCAATCACCAGGATCATCTTCTCAGCCATAGTCTAGCTTCTCTATTTTGTTGTAAGTAAATGCTTATCAGCTAGATTAGTCGTTATCCTTCCTGTACATGTAATGCTACATCATTAATGGATTGACTACTGACAAGTTGATGACAATTCCTCATTGTCCAACAAATTGTCTAAGTATTTACTTACCAGCTGAACTTACACTTTCAGTGTAATCAGCACCAGCACTCGTATCACACACTTTAAATCTTTTTGCTCTGATCTCAATTTTCATATTTTAAACGAGCAATATCTCTCCTGGTTTGAGGGGGAAGATTTTTAGTTAGAGCTGATGTGAGGAAGTATTTTCATGGGTTTAGACCTGATAGGTTTATTTTGTAAAACCCTGAAATTTTCTGTAACTTTCCTCATCAGCTGAGTGCTCGCTGGTTAGGCTTTGATCGCACCAAAAAGGGGGAAATTGTTGGGAAATTTGGCTAAGTTTCCTTTCCCAGTAGCTACTTGTTTAGATTCTAGTTTTGGTGTTTTGGTGGATCAAATCCTAAGTCCTACCAGCGTCAGTTTGTCTCTAGAATAGCTCTAGTCTCAAATGTAAAGTTCTGTTTAGGTCTTTTGAGTTGTAAGCCGCAACTGATCAAGACTCATGCTGGCTACTGTTCACCAGCATGAGATGTACTTACCAGTTGAGAGAAGTCTCACCAGCAAGCGACTGACAAGACTCGTGCCGACACTGTTCATCAGCATGAGAAAGAGCTCACGACTGGCTACTGTTCACCAGTGGGGAAGGTTTTCATCAGCAGACGGCTGACAAACCTTACCAGCAGAATAGGTGTTCTCACTGACACTGTTCACCAGCGGTGAAGTCACCAGTCATGGGAGATTCCAAGAGTTAACATCAGACATTTTGGTAGACTTAGATTGTGCCAGCGCAAGTCACCAGCAGAGACTGCCAGCACAAGATCACCAGAATGATCTACCAGTCGGATGTTACCAGCAGAATTCCAGATTCTCTCTCCCAGTGTCTTAGAGACAAAAAGAAGATTCGTCTGAGGAATAAACTGACAAAGTATGACTTTAAGGAAGGATACCTTAAAGTCTACCAGTTCAAGACACCAGTTCCGATTCCTCGTACTGACGAATAGAGCCGTTCTGACACAAAGAGATCTGTGTCAGATAAAGCGGTCAAAGGTATGGTTCCTTCCGGAAAAACATACCTGCCGCCGTCAGAAGGACATCCGAGGTCTGACATCCTTCCGGATGTGTCCAAACGGCTAGAAGATTTGAATGGGATCCCGCGTCTATAAATACCTGGGATCCATCAACATTCAAATTCTTCTTCTCTCTCGCTCAACTACCGAAAGTCTGAAACTTTATTGCAAGCAAGCAGAACACTTTCGAGGCCTCTCTAAAGGCTTTCCGTGTGTTGATTTATTCAAACACGAGACTTCAAGCTTCCAGCTTGTAAGTTACTGATCTCTTTGGTGTTCTTTCTCTTCTGAGGAAGTTCACAGCAGCTCTTGTGCCAGCCAGCACTTGAGTTATTACGGGCTTTTGCCGTATTGAGAAGATACGTTCTTGGGAGAACTAAACACCCAAACTGCTGTGGAGGTTGAAGTGACGTGCTCGCACTCCACCAGCCGAGAAGAGAGTTGAAGAAGGAATCAAGACCGGGAGCGGTTGATCTAGCGAAGTGGTGGACAAGGGTCGCACCAGCTAGAGATAGATCGTAGGCAACTTGTACCCGATTACTCTATAGTGAATTTCCAGTGCTACGACTGGAGAGTGGACGTAGATCAGTTGATCGAACCACTATAAATCCTTTGTCTTTTATCAGCTTTCTGTATTTCATACTGATTTAAAACCCAGCACCCAAGTGCTGGTGTATATCTGAAAACTGATATAACTGTGTAAACAAGGCTAAAAATATTCTAAGTCTTGAGCTACCAGCTGACGAGCCAATCGCCAGTCAGCTGAGTACGCAGAGTGCAAGTTGACTTACCAGCTGACAAGGTCCCAGTCAGCTGAGTAACCAGCAGAGTGCAAGAAACGATTAACTACATTTTCCGCTGCTAAGTTATACCCTGATAATCCGGGACCAACAAGTGGTATCAGAGCAGTCGGTTCTTATAGACCGATTGTTTCTGAGTCGCTTAGAACCGAGATCCACTTTTCCTTGCGCTCTATTTGTTTGTCTGTTTGATTAGCTCAGGTACATCAAGATGAATATTCCGAAGCTACTTGACTACAAACCGGAGAAGCATGATACATGGCGAAAGAGGACTCTTATCTCTCTAAAGAGCATCCATCCAGAGATGAAAGATGTGCTAGAGACAGGGCCGATTGAGATCACCAAGATTCAGCACCAGCTAGGAGATCGTCCAGCTGCTGTGATCCCAAAGCCCCAAGACGAATGGAATGCTGAGGACAGGAAGCGGAATCAGTTGGATTCCATTGCTCATGAGTTGATCCTGGCATGACTTCCAGAGTCACTGATGGAGGATGCACTCCAGTTTAACAATTCCAAGGGAGTATGGGATTATCTTGATAGTCTATGTCAAGAAACTGATCAAATGAAACGCAACAAAAATTGCAGGTTGCGGTGGACAAGTATGAGTCCTTCCAGATGCTGCCTGGAGAAACCATCAAGGAGATGGAGGCGAGATTCAACGCCATCGTCAGCGAGCTAAAGTCCCTGGACAGGAAGTGCTCAAATGAAGATCTTAATGCCAAGATCCTGTCCAAGATGCCCAAGGAGGACTGGTTCGTGAAGACGACAGCTCTCAAGGAGAAGGACTTATCCAAGATAACTCCCAAGGAGTTATTTGCTCAATTGCAGGCACACGAGTGGGATATCCAGATGGTGAACAAGAATGAGGCCATCAGGAACATGGCATCCCCCAGCGTTAAAGCTCAAGACGAAGCTTACTTCGTCAAGAAGGACTTCAAATAGAAGCACAAGAAGCCCTTCCATGCTGACAGACCTGCTGCCCAGCACAACCAGCCGAAGGAGATCCAGTCCGCATCAGGATCTCATTCCAAAGACAGCGAGAGCTCTATCGCTGATCTTGAGCAACAGATGAAGAGACTGGCAGTTCTCTTGGAGAAAGCCAAGTCGAAGCAGGGAGTATCTCTGAGCTCAACTGACGGAAAATTCGTCAAGAGAGCTCCCCGCTTGCTACCAGTGCCAATCCCCTGATCATTTAAAATTTGAATGTCCACAGATAGACAAAAATGAGCGGGAAAGGCTAAAGAAGCTCTTTGAAGAGCGCGCCTCCAAGGCCGTTGCCAAGGCTATGCTGACCAGGACTGAAGTGCCTGACATACCCGACCATGATGATGGGGAGTATGAGTCAGACGAAGAGTCAGAAGAGGAAGCTCTACTGGCACTCATGGCAGACTTTGGCGAGGAGTCAGCTGAAGGAAGTGCTGACAGTGAAGAGGCACTTGCAGCTGATGATCATGTACAATCATCATCTTCCCCAATGCATATCATGCCTTCTATCAGTTTAGACGATTCTGAGTTGCGTTGCTCCGACTCAGAAGCTGTCACTATAGACATTCTTCAAAAAGAATTTTTAAAATTTTATGAAATAAAGAATGTCTTGGCTGGCGAAAATACTTCGCTGAAAGATCAAGTTTCCATTTTGACCAAGGAGATTGAAAAATCGAGGTCAGTCAGTGAAGAGCTAGCCACTTTGAAAAAGACTCACTTTGAGTTGCTCCAAAAATTTTAAATTACAAAAACTGAGCGAGATAATTTTCACAATCTCGTTCTGGAGCAAGAAAATAAAATAAATTTTCTAAATAAAGGCTCAAAAGACTTGGAAGCAGCTCTAAGTCATTGGAGAAAGCCTTCTGATAAGTCTGGGTTGGGATTTACAAAAGATTTGAGCATAAATCAGCCCGAACAAATCAGTACTGGTAAGGGTAAGGGCCAACTGGCAAATGTATCAGCACCAGCTGGAAATGCCAGTCAGTCCCATGTGGCTGATCAGCATAGGAACCATAAGTCCAGATACATAGGTGAGTCATCAAGACAAAATCCTCAACTGGCAAGATCCTCTGCTGACAGGACGCCAGCATACCCGAAGACGCAGACTAAGCCGAATTATTCTAAGGCAAGGAAGTCAGCGTCAGCTGCCAGTGGAATCCGACAGCCAGCACCAGCTGTCCAGAGATTCCACGCCCAACCTTACAAGTATGCCAGTTGCCAGCATGCTTACAAGGGATCCAAATCTCAGCAGAATACTGAGAGAAGGATATTTCCCGATAGGAAGAACACCTATCGGAGGCCTGAGCCCAATCAAAACCTTTTATCAAGGGCTGGGAAGGCTAATCATCGTGGTCCACAATTCCAGAGACCACCAAGGCAACACAAGCTGTCGGAAAGAAATTTCCGACACCCTCAGAGGAAGAATACTTCCAGAGGAACCGCACACACAGCCACACCTTCCAAAAACAAATCCATGCATTATTTTAAAAGGACGGGAAAGGCCACAAGTGATGTCAGCAAGGGTAACACCGAGCTGAAGATTACTCAAGTCTGGATTCCAAAAGGAATGATCCAGAGATCTAACCCTGCAGGACCCGCTGATGATCGGGGACCTAAATAATTTCATTTTCTTGCAGGAACAGGATCATGCAACACAGCTTTAGAGATCGAGCGAGTGGATCATAGATAGTGGTTGCTCGGCTCATATGACTGGTGAGGAGTTCCTATTTTCTGAGCTCACCAAGGTCAGAGGACCTCCAGTTATTTTTGGTGATAACTCCAAGGGCAGAGTTATTAGCAAGGGCTGCATCGAGAAGGATGATGTCAGAATTGTGAATGTATCCCTTGTCACCAATCTGAAGCACAACCTCCTGAGCATCAGTCAGCTGTGCGACAATGGTTATACCATTGTGTTTGACAAATCAGGGTGCCAGATCAAGAATGAAGAGTCTGGCGAGACCAAGCTGAAAGGTGTCAGGAAAGGAGGTCTCTATGTTGTTGACTGGCAAAGCGGGAAGACTGATACATGCTTTGTAGCCACCAGTTCCATGGAAACTAACTGGCTGTGGCACAAAAGGTTAAGTCATCTAAATTTCAAAACTATTAATTATCTAACCAAGCATGATCTTGTAGATGGTCTTCCCAAGGGCGGGTTCAAGAAGGAAGGAATTTGCAAAGCTTG
>JAPKLW010008634.1:0-13075 GCA_026898455.1 Plectranthus barbatus | reverse complement strand
GGGATTCTCAATTAATGCAACCCGTTCTCATAACGTGGTAATAAAGGGGTAGGTCAGTATTAATTCTGTGGTGAAAAAGAATTAATATTAATTAATTAATTGTGTCCTGGGTTGTGGACATGGGAATTAATTAATTTATAGTCCCACTTTATTATTTACATTAGGTCCCAGGTCTGGCCCAATAAGTGTGCTGAATTGAGCCCAGGAGCCCACTAGGGTTTTATAACCCTAGGTCTATAAACATACCTCTCACTCTCTGAAACCCAAGACACTTCATAAGATTCAAATCAGTTGAAACCCTAAGGAGAGAGAGAGAGGGGCGCCGATCCTGAAGAGAGAGGGAGGAGAATTTCGATTCTGGTCCTGCTCAAGTCACAGATCTACGGAGTCCTCACCAGTAGTAGATCTGACCAGCACCGGGACACAGCCCTGAAGATCTGATCTGGAGAACAGAAATCCTATTTCTTTATTTTCTTTATTTTTGATTTTATTTAAGAAATTAGGGTTCTAATTTCTGATTCCGCAGATAAAATCGAATTGCGTGGTTGAATTGGAATTTGGAATTCAAACGCAAAAGATCGGATCAGACTCGACGGAATAACGGTAATTCCTCAATCCACAATTCTTCGTATTAAATTCATAGGAGCATGCTAGGGTTGTTGAGAATTTTAATTATGAGCAATATCCATAGATCGATCCGGTTCAGTTTGGTTTTGGTGATTCGGTTCACGGAAAAACCCTACACAAACGACTCATATGATCCTCTGTGATCTCCTACACACCATATGGTCATCCCTATAGGCGAAATAATAGGATATTATGGTTCGTTGTATGCTTGTTTCATCAGACAGCGAGCATTGTTGTAGCAACACATATATGAAGACCATTGTACAAAACACTTAATCATATATGCTTTCAGTATATAATCCCAACAATCTCCCACTTATACTTAAAGCATAATACATTGCTTTATCAAAGTATTAAGTGTGTCTATTTCGTCAATCACTCCCACTGCATTCACGTTACCTCTTGTCACGATTTCTCATATGCTGTGATACCACACATCCTATGTGTTTCACCACCTTGTGAGTCTTGGGTTCCCTTGAGTTTGTCATTGCACCAACATGATTACAATTCCATGTGATTTTATTAGGAAAACTCAAAACACACACCTCTAGAGGATAACACCGGAGTTATACTGCTTCTTGCGATGCTAATGAAGCTGTCAGAAACTCAGCCTTCATACCGGAATCCGCAACACACTTCTGTGTTAGATTCCGATAACTCCTCCTCCAAGGCCAACACATAGTTAAAGGTCGATTTCCTTTCCTTATGATCCTCTTGGATATCCGATGCCATTCAACTCACAAGGCTCATTCATAAACCAATGTGCCTATCCAGAGTTGAACTGATATCTGTTTAACATGCTTATAGCAGTAAAGATATCTAACTTCGTTCATTTACAATATAGAAAGATATCAATCTTTCTTGCTATGAACGACTCACCACAGAATCAATTTAAGCGACTTGAGATACCTGAACATCCTTTTCTTGTGACAACACAAGACTTTAATTCAAAAAAGATGTTTCAAAATCTCATAAGTCCTACTTCTGAACCTGTTCGGATAACCATCCTTTATGCCTGATAATATCTCCACACCATTTCCGAATGTAAAAATACCATCTACATAATGTGCAAGGAAAACCATGCTTTCGCTGATACATAACTGGTACATGAAACTCTTATTCTCGATAGACAATATCGAAATGTCTGTTTCATGACTTTGAAGCTCCTTTAAGTTCGTACTTGAACTTCCTTGGCTTCCAGACATGATGCTTTTCACTGCACATAACTTATCTGGTTATTGCATACAGATGTCGTCACCTTTCATCAAGGTACCCGTTTATAAAATACGGATGACGTCATCTATCTTCCAGATAGTTAGATTCATATGAGAATTCGAATGGGTTTAATAGTTGCAACCAGTGAGATAGCCTTGTTGTGAAACATACCTTACTCACTTACCTAGACACTCAAATATACTAGGTTACCATTCGAGTATTATTCTTGTACATCAATCAGTTGCCTATAGCTGGAAAGTTATTTGGCAATCACTGATCCTGATACACAACCATAACCTTTACTGATTCATTTATGAATTTATGACTTGACGTCATTTAAGTGCATCGTTTGTCTTAACAGGTTCATTGCGCCTTAAGGGATAAGTACGATGTTGTTCGTTTAGCTGGGAACAAGTCCAGAGACTGTTTCCACGAACTAGTACCATTAAGCCTGTTAAGGCAACCTCCCACTGCAACGATGCTCCTATTACGTTGTCAGTTATTGGTGCATTAATTTGTGGTTTACCACCTTACACAGGTGACTGTGCAATTGGTACCATACCTTCCAAGGTATGCTCAATATGCCACGAGGTATTTCCTGATGGATTTGAATTGTCTTCTCTAAACCGTTAGAGAACAATCTCACATTTGGATTCATGGTTTCATCCTATACGACTTGCATGTATCTAGGATACATAAATCAACCATCCTTTTCGTTTACCTGGAATAGCCCACAAAGCAGTACTGGCTTAAACCTTTCTTCCAACCAATCAGTTTCCTATATCAGCTTTACAGCCGAATTACCCATCATTGCCCTTTTGACAGAGTCAAGGTCTGCTAGGGTATTTGAAACTGATTTAGAAGACACTAGATTAAGCAAACACACAACTGCTTTTGGCGCTCTTCCCAAAAAATGAAAATTTGGCAAAGTTGGCATAACTTGTAAACTTTTAAAGAATCTTATTTCGTTTTACCTATACTATCCCAATCGAGGGATAATAGGTGTAGTTAACTGGGATGCAATCCCTTTGCTCTGCCAGATACTGTAAAACCCCATCACTTAAGATATAACATTATGAATGAACCATAATGTTTTTACGGTCTTGTTTAAATTATTCTCTACCTTAGTCTTGAACACTCTTGATTAAAGCAAGAGACTAAGACTTGTAGTGAATTAGATAAACATATCCAAATCTTAAATGATTACAGTATCAATGCCTGTTAAGGCAACTGCGGAAGTAGACTCAAAACAGCAAACCAGAGCATACACGAAATGACCTATAGAGATACAATCGCCTATTGAAAGGTCTGGTTACCATCTTATACCTCTAAGTAGTTGTCATAAGTACCATTCCTAGGAATACCTGGACTGAATCCTTAATTCCATGAATTACTTAAAACTACTTAGACTGATGTAACCTATTTCTATAGATATTCTTTAAATTATGCCTTAGAACACTGATAGTTTATGTATTCATCATGATAGAAAAACTCTATCTGAATAACTGATAATCCATAGATGAAAATTGTTTATCAAAACAAAACCAATATCTCTTCAAAAGATCTTGAATTAAAATAGAGTTTTAACATAAACTTAAAGCAAATGACTCCAACAGCTTGAGAACGATCTCTAGCATCTTCCTTGGAGTTGGTAGTCCCTTCATCCTCAAGCATTATCATTAGCTTGATTTTCTGCATAGCGCAGCCAAAACATGATTAGTATTCACAGTAACCACTACTCCCAAGGAGTAGAAAACTGATACTAAACATGTAAATGATGACGTACCTCGTCCATTGGTGTTAACACCTGGACAATTTGCTTTCCAGTGTCCTATCTTGCCTTAGCGGTAACACTTGCCCTTTCCTTTAACTTTCCCAACCTTTTTCTTTGGAGCATAAACTCCATTGTTCCCACCAGCAGTTTTCTTGTTCTTATTCCTAGCCGTTCTTTTAGGTTTTGCTCGTTTAGGAGCAGCAGACCGGCTACCGGAAGAAACCAAAACTGCTTTCTCGGGTTCCATCAGGGACTGTGCTGCCATCAAGTCACTGAGTAACTCATTAAGAGTATACTCTTTCTTGTTCATCACAACATTCAACCTGAAGTTTTCAAAGGACTTGGGAAGAGAGTTTAGTATGATATCGACTTGGGCTTCCGCGTCAATACCACCACCATGCAACGTTAGTTCATCCATGAGGTGAGTCATGGCAACCACGTGCTCTCTCACTGAACTGCCTTCAGACATTTTCTTACTCACAATCTCCCTCATGAGATTGAATCTGACAGTTCTGTCCGTTTCCCCATAAGTCGCTGTTAGATTATCCATAATCTCACAAGCCTTATCATAATGCTGATGCTGCAGCTGCAGTACCTTACTCATAGTGGTCATCATGTAGCATTTCACTACATTATTAGACTTGATCCACTTATCGTAGGACCGCTGCCGCTCGGCAGTAGCATCAGCATCTGGGACTGGCGGACAAGGATCAGTAAGGACAAACTTGTGTTCTTCCGCCACAAGGATATAATAAAAATTACGTTTCCATTCAAGGAAATTTGGACCATTGAGAGGATTTTGAGCGAGGATATTAATGACATTATTCATAGACATATCTTGAAACAAATAAGCAAATTAAAGTAAGCACATATTACGAACAATTGAAACAAATATGCATAGAACCTTTAGATAAAACAATGCAATTTGCCTCCTCCAATTGCCAAAGCTAATTTATCGCAAGCTACTAAGTAGACGTTTACGGAAAATGCTCAACCAGACCAAAATAGGTCCTTTAATTTCTTAACATGCCAGGTATCTTAAGCAAAAGAAATTAATATTGGAGATCTTGAGACCATGTTCACCTATCCGGAGCAGGGACATTACAAATGAGTTATACTCCAGGCAACATCTAAGCCAAACAAACCACAATCCTAACTCCGGATGATAAAAGGCGATTTGGCATACGTACTCGACCCATACCGCATGCCCTATACATCCTTCGTTATCTCATTTAGATTAATCTTAGAGACTTGTGGAAGTTGTCTCAATGCAAGCCACTAAGTAGACGTTTGCTCAGAGGCTCCCACTTCTCATCTCAAACTAAATGTTTTATTTAGAAATCTCATCGCATTAGAACTGGTAAGTTATTTCTAACGCAAGCTACTAAGTAGACATTTACGCTTCGAAACACCTTACTTCCAATGAGAGGTTGTATTTGTGGAGGTCTAATGATCTTGGTTAGAAAAAACCCAAAATCCAGCTTAGTATTTTTTTAAATTCTAAAGGTTTCATGCGCACACATTATTTTATGTTCCCATAAATTATGTTACATCCAAAATTCCATCATAAGTTAATATGATCTCGGAATTTATAAACATAATTTAAAACATAAAATAAATCACATAAGACATGCTCAAAAATTAAATTGCAACATGCTTATAAAAGTAAATAATTAAAGCAAATAATCATGCTTTCCTATTATTTATTAGTGCGCACAAAATAAATCACATCAATACGAGAATAAATAAATAAACAAATAAATTCTCGTGGCCCCTCAGATGCGATTACATGGAAATAAACTAAATCTAACTATTACAAGATTTAATTCCAATACAGATCTTCAAACTGGGCCTCCGTAGGACTTGAAATCTGATTTGGATTGGGAAAACGACATTTGGGCTTCAAATTAGGGTTTCTGGCCCAAAAAGCAGCCAAACCCTAATTTTTCAGAACAGCGGGCCGCCTTCGGGCTGATAGGCCCGATCTACGGCCCGGGCAGCAAACCCTAGCCACCACAGCCCTTGCCCACCCAGCCGCCGTGCTGCCTTTCCGGCCACCACCTGCGGCCGGAACTCCCGCAGCTCAAGCTCGCGCTTAGCCCACTTCGCTCCGACTGCCACCACCACCAGCCGTCACTGCAAAAGTCGTCACCGGAGCAGTTGCGCGAACTAGAAGCAGCTGCAGCCGCTGCAACCACCGCGCGCACGCAGCCTGTCTCTCCATGCGACCACCGGCGCACACAACCCTGCCACGCGGGACCCTTGCCTCTGCGCGCAACCACCCGCCTGCTCGGTTTTCGAAAATTATTCCTGAATCTCCCTTAGGATTTATTTGTAAAAAGGTTTTGTTGAATCGAACCTTTGCATTTGGTCGATCATTTGCTGAATTCTAGATAGTCTAGCATATCTTGTAATGTCCTGTATAGGTCATATATTGAGTTGTAATAGACTAGTTTGCTAGAAGGTTTCCTAGCACACATCGGAGAATGCCGTTCGCTAGAAGTCAGATGATAGCAGAATGCTAAGGAATTAGCATTTGCTAACATTCAGCAAACTGCTAAAGACGCTAGCAGATGGAAGTCAAAAGGAACCAAAAGTCAACGAAAGTTGCAACAGCAGACTACACATCTAGCATATCTCCAAGGATATTCATCTAGCAGATTGTGCTAAAAGATCCTATCAAAGCAAGACAGTCAAAGACTGAAGCCTTACTCCCGTTCTGACAAAAGTACACTCAAAGGACGAGACTTTCCCGAAGTAGTTCGGAAAGTACAGATCAATGCCAAAAGCGAATGTTCAAATTATATCACTCTCGGACAAAGGAGCCGTTGTGTCTAACGGATATGGAGATTCAAGATTTGAATCTCCACCTCTAAAAGGCAGGTCCAAAAGTGAAAATCACTACTGCTTCTATCACTACTGTCATTCGCAAACATCCTAAGTGTGAGATTCCTTTGACAAAGCGAACAAGTGAAATAGTAGTCAGTTGAGAGCTCGTGATAAAGAGTATTTAAAGCTCTCAACAACCAGAAGTGTCTTTCATTGATTTACTGACACTCCATTGAATAGATTCTTGATTGCACTCAAGATTCTTCAATCATTGGGATATCTTTCTTTTCTAAAAGATTCCAACAGTCAAACACCTGAAAAGGTCTAGACCTAGATGGGCGTTTAGCCGCATCTGAAGAAAAGTTAGGAAGTAACTTTAAAACTTCCAAAGTAGGAAAGGCTAGTGTTTCGAAGGTGTGCCCTTGACTCAGCCAGACCTACACCTAAGGAGTTCAGAATATCGGAGGATAGCTGTCAAGTAGCCAGGCCGAAAGTTCACTGCCTACTTAACGTCCAAGACGAATCCTTGTACTTTGTATACTTACTTAGTGAATTCTTAGCGTTTCGGCTAAGGAGTGGACGTAGATCTATTTGGATCGAACCACTATAAACATCGTGTTTTTTTACTATTTTATTACGCACGAGATTTTAAACCTAGCAAGCATATTGCTAGCGTATAACTGAAGAAACCTTAATCTATACCTGAGTTTAAATAATCTTTGGAGGAAAAAAATAAGTGTAAGTGACGATTAATTATTCCGCTGCATTTCGTGCTCTTGTCTAAGCACGACGACTCTGATATTTAAGGACCAACAAGTGGTATCAGAGCAGGTGGTTGAAAAACCGATTGCTTCTGAGTCGCTTAAGACCAGATCTATATTTTCCTTGCACTATTACTTGTTTTTCTGTGTCTTGTTTGTCTAGCTCAGGAGATTATTTAAAGCGTGAACAATATGTTGAATCACCACGCACTTGGGAAGTACACCAAGGAGAACTTCAAGTCTTGGAAGAAGCTGGCTCTTATAAACCTACAAAGCATCCATCCTGAAATGGCGGATGTGCTGGAAAGAAGTCCAATAAAAATTATGAAACCTAACACTTTTGTAGGGGCTGCTGCTGTTGGAGAAGAACCAAGACCTCAATTGGTTCCAAAGCCCTATGAGGAATATACAACAAAAGACAAAAAGAGAGCTCAGCTAGAACACGTAGCAAAGAAGCTGATTTATGATTGTCAACCAAAATTGATGGCTGACAAATCTCTTGACTTTGAAACTGCTAAAGAGATGTGGGATTATGTCTGCGAAGCATCCCAAGAGACAGATCAAATGAAACGTAATAAGCTACAAGTAGCCGTTGATAAATATGAGTCATTTTCTATGATTGCAGGTGAATCCATACAGGATATGGAAGAACGCTTCAACACCATAATAGGCGAACTTCGCAATCTCAGAAAAGAATATGGAAACGGGGAGATGAACAAAAAAATTATCTCCAAATTATATCCAAGAGATGATTGGTTCGCGAAGATGACAAGTTTGAGCGAAAAGGACCTCAATAACATGACAACATCTGAGGTATTTGCTCAACTCAAATCTCACGAGTTTATTATTCAGCAGTCAAAAAGGAATGAAGCAGCCGTTGCACAAGCTTCATCAACCCACGCTGCCAACTCTGAGGACTTAGCGTACTTCGCTAAGAAGGACTTCGGTAAGTATAAGATGAAGAAGCCCTTCTACAAGCAAGAAAGACCTGCTCCAGCGTCACCAGCAAAGGAGGTTGTCTCAACCTCAAGCTCTCAACCTGTTGATTTAAAGATCAGCGAGCTGGAAGAGCAGATGAAAAAGCTTCAGAAGTTGATGGTAGAAGCTAAAGCTGAGAAAGAAGCCAAAGAAATTCAACAATCATCATCTACCCGCTCAGCAGAGCGAAAGCCGAGAACGTGTTTTGAATGTGGTTCTCCAGATCATTTAAAACATGAATGCCCGATGGTCAGCAGAGAGGAGAGAGAACGCCTGAAGCAAAGATTTGAAAGACGTGCTGTCAAAGCAGTTACCAGGGCGTTGCTGACAAGGACGGAGGCTTCTGACATTCCTGAGAATGACGAGGAGTATTACTAATCCTCAGAAGAAGAAGATAACGAGGAAGCTTTGTTTGTACTAATGGCAAATATTGTCGAAGATCGGTTTGCTGATGCTGATACCGATGCTGAGCAGAGTAGTGAATCAGCCCTAGCCGCTGAAGAAAATGAGGTACTAATTACCAACACTTCTAACACTACATTTTTGGATGAATCGGAAGAATCATTTTTTGATTCTGAGGAAGATTACCTGACAAAGCTGTGAATTGAATTCTCGAAAATGTATGAGATCAAAAATGCTATTATTGGTGAAAATATCTCACTTCAATCAAATGTTCAAACGTTAACCGAGGAAGTCGAAAGACTAAGGTTAGAAAGTGAGGAACTTCTAAAATTGAAAGCAGATTTCTCTGAACTGTCAGAAAAATTTCAAAATTTAGGAAAAGAAAATCTTGCTTTGAAGAGTACACCTAGAGAGGACTGCATTTGTATGTATACATCCAGCAAGACAGCTCTCAATGCCCTTGTAAGCCAACAAAGACATCATAATGATAAGTCTGGGCTTGGATGTAAACCCTCGAAAAGGATCTCAAAATCTCATGCTAGTTCCTCTAAGAAGAATCCAATCTTGTTTGTATCTGCTGGAACTATCACTTCTGAAAAGGGAAAAGGAATAGTCGTTGCTGAATCATCCAATGCTAAGCCAATTGCTAAGCAAAAGAATGGACATTCACAGAATACGTTTGTAGGATCTCAGCAGAGGTCTTCCGCATAGACTGCTAAGTATTCGTTTGCTAGACCTCAGCAGAGGCCTAAGTCAGAGTCTGCTAAACATACAACTAATGGACCTCAGCAGAGGAACCTAAAGTTGAATGCTGTGCATGAATCTGCTAAGCCTCAGCAGAGGAACAATAGAACGAATACTAAGCATGTATCTGCTGGACCTCAGCGAAATCCGAGAGCATATACTAAACCATATTCAGCAAGACCAAGGTATGCTGAGTGTTATGTTCCCAACGCAAGGACATCAAAACCTACCTTTCACCACAGAAAGCAAGATCAATACAATGCTCTAAAGCCAATATATCAGGAGAACACGCTACATAGGAGGAACACCTATGTAAGGCCTGAGCCCAATTCATTCGTATTTTCAAGGGCAAGGAAGGCTAAGCAAACCACTGCACCTAGATATAAACATGTCAAACATGTTAAGCCAAAGGTTGAGGAAATGGTAGAAAGTGATATCAAGAAGAAGGTCTTGAAAGTCACTAAGATGTGGGTTCCGAAAGGAACTACGATCCACGCTAATCCTGCAGGACCCGATGCTAAACGGGTACCTAAATCAACCTAATTTACTTGTAGGAACAAGACCCGAGGGCTATGACAACGAGCATATCAAACGAATGGGTCCTGGACAGCGGTTGCTCTGCACACATGACAGGGAACGAAGGTCTATTCTCAGATATAAGAAGACTGTACAATGGTCCCAATGTCAAGTTCGGAGACAACAGTGAAGGGGAAGTTGTTGGGAGAGGGTGCATTGAACGCAATGGATTGAGAATCATCAACGTAGCACTCGTCTCCAACCTGAAACACAATCTACTCAGCATAAGCCAACTATGCGAGAACGGGTACATCGTATCCTTTGTCAATACTGGTTGTTCTATTGCTGACGCTGTTACAGGTGAAGTGAAGCTCAGAGGCATCCGCAAGGGTGGCCTATATATTGTTGATTGGCAGAGTGGTCAACAACATTCCTGCTTCCTAGCCTTAAATAAAGAAGAGACAACATGACTTTGGCATAAGAGGTTTAATCACTTAAACTTCAAAACTATTAATTATCTTGCCAAAAACAAGCTTGTTGTAGGTCTGCCCAATGAGACACTTCGCAAATAAGGAATATGCAAAGCGTGTCAACAAGGAAATCAGCCCAGATCTTCTTTTAAGACAAATCCTGAGAAGGGGACATCACAGAGGATCCTAGAACTACTTTATATGGATCTCTTCGGTCCCGTCAACCCACCCACTGTAAGTAAATGATTATACACACTTGTGGTGGTTGATGATTTTTTCAAGTATACGTGGGTACGTATTTTAAAGACCAAGGATGAGGTGAAGCTCATCCTACCAGAGTTAATCCTCAAGGAGCAGAACAACAAAGAAATCACCGTGAAAAGGATTCGCTCTGACAATGGAACAGAATTCTGCAATGGAGCGCTTATGGATTTCTGTGCTGAAGCTGGAATTGCACACGAAAGATCTACTGCTAGGACTCCTCAGCAGAATGGACTAGCAGAAAGAAGGAATCGGACGCTGAAGGAAGCCGTTCGTTCGATGCTAGCAGATTCCAAGTTACCCGCTTAGTACTGGGGCGAAGCAGTGATGACGGCCTGTTATACACAGAATAGGAGTGCTATCCAAGATAGAGCCTAAGAACATCAACCTGGCTCTGATACCAATTGTAGGGTTTGAGTCTACGATGGACAACACGAGTTGCCTTTAATGAATTTCTTGCCAAGAATCATTCTTAGGGTACCAGGAACAAATTTTAATTAAATAAACCATGCGATCCTATGCATGCTCCTACAAAGTTAATTGCAGAGGATGGATTTAGAGAATACCTAATTTCACCGTTTGATCTACAGATCTAGATCGGAGCTAATAACGATGAAATAGATCTGGATCTGCATCTGAATGCCGGCAATGAACAGTTGTTCCTACAGATCTGATCTTCTGATCTGTTCCCTTGCTCCTTGGAAATCTGGTGAGGATTATCTACCAAGTTGAATCCGAGATCTGGAGGAATCGATCAGTTCCTCCCACCGGATTGCCGCCACCATCTCTCTCAATTTTCGTTCAATACTGAATGATCTAACTTGATCTGATAGAGATAATTCCTATATATAGTGTTAGGGTTTTGAGAAACCCTAACCCTAATGGGCTTGAGCAGTTCATGGGCCAGACCAGGGACCAGATGCAAATAATAAAGTGGGCCCTCTTTATTAATTAATCCTTCCTTGTTCAACCCAGAACATAATTAATTAATAAAACATTGTTTTAACCTTCACCACGGTAACAATGCTGACTCGCCCCTTTATTACCACGTTATTAGGAATGGGTTGCACCAAACTAACATGATCCACATATTTAAGGTTTTGGACATTCATTAATTAATTTGGCCTATGACAATCAGCCACAATTAATTAATCTCTTATTTCCTGAGTAATACCACTCACTCTTTTTCACTTATGCCTGATTTAAATAATTCAACCTGTAGGGTTTAGCATAATGAACCTTGTGAGCTCCACAGGGAATGTCACCATCCTGAAACGAATATGCTGACCTAAACGTCCAGACTAAGCAGGCCACAAAATACGGGTATAAGAGTACATGTAAGACTCGCCACCATGGTAAATCAAAGTGCGGTCAATCTGTGTGTGCCCCTTATCCTTCAGTTATGTTTAAGATCATATGAAGTATGTTAGGGATCTGGCTCATTCATATGTCAATGAGAATGGCACATCCCACTGTTGATCCCATAAATACATAACTATGTACCGACACATCAAGTAGCTAGGATAAGCCCACTTATGAACCGATGTACCGCAGCTTAGACCGACAGCCTATCCAGGGACTGTCTCAGCTGTGATACTATTTATATCTCGCTAGGTCAAACTGATGGGTTTTGTATACTGAAAGCATTTATTACAATGAGTATACAACGGTTTATTTCTCCTATCTGTTAACAATCTTACATGTATGAACAATGGTATCCTCTTGTCTCACCGATAGGGACGATCATACGGCGTGTTGTAGATCGCAGAAGACAGTATGATCACTTGACCTAGTGAGACATAAACCTGATCACAATTGAGACAGCGTATGAGGATACGACTGTCCGGATGGCTGCGGCATTGTCGGAATAAGTAGTCTGTCCTGGTTACTTGACATGCTGGTACGCAGAGGTGGCGTATTGATGGACCGCAGTGAGATATATTCGTCTGTCTGTCATCAGCGAATAAAATATCTCGTTATATTGATTGAGTACAAACCCTAACAAAGGTTCAGGGGTTTGCACGGGTTGACTGTTGCTTTGACTTGCCATGGTGGAAAGCTTAAGTAACATGCTCGTATATCCGCATCTTGGGTAACAGCAGTTCGTGTAGTACCGCCTGAGACTGGACTTAGGTAACAATATCCGAGTAATAGGATGTGGACATTCCCTGAGGAGCTCAATAATATTCATCGTGCCAAATTCCTGCAGGCTGATTAAGTTCAGGCACGAGTGATAAAGTTTGAGTGGTACTACTCAGGAATTATAAGATATTAATTAATTGTAGTTAGAGCTTGTCAGAGGCTCCGATTAATTAATGGATGTCCGGTAACCTTAAATATTGGGATTCTCAATTAATGCAACCCGTTCTCATAACGTGGTAATAAAGGGGTAGGTCAGTATTAATTCTGTGGTGAAAAAGAATTAATATTAATTAATTAATTGTGTCCTGGGTTGTGGACATGGGAATTAATTAATTTATAGTCCCACTTTATTATTT
>JAPKLW010008633.1:1198-13077 GCA_026898455.1 Plectranthus barbatus | reverse complement strand
TGCTGAAAAAGACCCAGCATCTCGTACTAGCAGAAGCTCAGCAAAGCGAACTAGAGGACTGCTACGCCGCAACTCTGACCAATGCGCGACAAATAGCCATGTCAGAAGTAGGACGAAAAGCCTGTCAGAAAGCAGAATAATCAATAATTAGCCACCCGCATTTAAGGAGAAAGATCCGTTGTGTCTAAACGGATCTATTGACCCAGACTTCAAGATCATAACTATAAAAGGGAAGTCAAATGATGACGCAAAAGCTACTCACACTCACTCTCAGATCAGATACACAATATACGAAAGAATCAAAAAGGCAAAAAAGGCAAGAGAGTAGTCCAGTTGAAAGGCGAATTCAAGAGATACAAAAAGGCCTTCAATATTCCGAGTGTCTTACCACGTTTGACATTCGTCCAGGTGATTCTTGAACTGGTTCAAGAATCCTCATTCATTGGGATCTCTTTCCAATTGAGGAGAGCATCCAGCAGTCAATTTCGTGTGAAGAAATTGATTAAGGCGGGCATTGAAGCCAAGCACACTTGATAGTTCGGAGAGAACTCTAAACTACTCCAAAGTAAGTGGTGAAAGCGAGTTTTACGAAGGTGCGCCCTTGACTCAGCTGGAGCTACGCCAAGAAAGTCCGGAGTATCAGAAGATAGCCGTGAAGCAGACAGATTCTCAGAAGGCTGGCTGCTGAACAGGGAAGGCAATTGTTTGTACACCGTATACTTTCTAGTGAAATTCTTAGCGATTCAGCTAAGGAGTGGACGTTGATCACTTCATCGAACCACTATAAATTGTGTGCTGTCTTGTTGTTACCGTTTCTCAAACCATCATGCTTTAAAACCTAGTAACCACGTTACTAGCGTATAATTGAAAAGACTACCTAATTAAACCCTAACGAAGATAAACTTGAGAATAATCTAAGTACAAGAAAATGCAATCTATTCCGCTGCACTTCGTGTGTGTATTCTGTTAATAACCACGACGACTCTGGTCTTTAGGGACCAACAAGTGGTATCAGAGCAGGAGGTTGATAAACCGACTGCTTCTGAGTCGCTTAGGACCTAGATCCTAGTCTTTCCTTGCGTCTTTTGTACTGGTATAGCTCAGGTAACAATGATGTCTAATCACCCTCTTCCAAAGTACAACAAGGATGGATTCGAAACATGGAAAAAGAAGGCCATGATCCAGCTACAAAGCATACATCCAGAAATGAGGGACATCCTAACGGTTGGACCCATTGAAATTATGAAGGTCAACACCGCACCCCCCGGACCCGCTGGTGGTCAACCCAGACCTGAAATGGTGAGTAAACCCTACGAGGAATGGACTCTTGAAGACAAAAAGAGAGGCCAGCTGGAGTTTATCGCCATGAAGCTAATCATGGAATGTCTACCTCCCTAATGTCCAACAAAGCTCTAGACTATGACTCCGCAAAGGAGATGTGGGATTATGTGTGTGAAGTCTCTCAGGAAACAGAACAGATGAAACGGAACAAGCTGCAAGTTGTTGTGGACAAATACGAGTCTTTCGCCATGATTCCAGGAGAAACCATTCAGGAAATGGAAGAGAGATTCAACACTATCATCGCAGAACTCAAAAATGTCGGCAAGACATATGACAAAGGAGAAATGAATAACAAAATTATATCCAAACTTTATCCCAGGAGTGATAGGTTTGTCAAGATGACAAGCATGAGTGAAAAGGATCTCAACAATATGACAACCGCTGAAGTCTTCTCTCAACTGAAGTCACATGAATTCATCATTCAGCAATCAAAGAAAAACGAAGCTGCTGTTATACATCTGAGTCCCACAAACGGTGGAACTCAAGAAGACGTAGCGTACTTTGTCAAGAAAGATGGAAACAAATGGAAATCTTCGAGGAAACCCTTCTACAATCAAGAAAAGTCCATACCTACTTCTGCTACCCCATCCAAGGAGACTTCATCAACGTCTACAGTCAACGATGAAGATAAGAAAATAGGAGAGCTGGAGGAACAGATGAAGAAGATACAAAAGATGATTCTGGAAGCTAAAGCCGAAAAAGAAGCAAAAGCAAGCATGATGCAGCATCCTACTGAAAAAAGAATAAGAACGTGCTTTGAATGAAAATCTCCTGATCACTTGAAACATGATTGTCCAAAAGTAAGTCCCGAGGAAAGAGAACGTCTGCGTCAGAGATTTGAAAGGCGAGCAGTACGAGCTGTAACGAAGGCGCTCCTAACAAGGACTGAAGTTCCAGATATTCCTGACAACGATGAGGAATATTATCCCACCGATGAGGAAGAAGAAGCCCTAATGGTCTTTATGGCAAAAATCGTTGAAGATGGAGAACCGCTCGGAGATGCTGAGCAACCTTTCGAATCGGCCTTAGCAGTCGACAATCAGGAGGAACAGGATTCAAGTACTAAGGCATCAAGCATGTCCAATGAGTGGATCCTGGACAGTGGCTGCTCTGCGCACATGACCGGAGATGAAGAATTATTCTCAGATATTCAAAGATCGTATGGCCCATCTGTAGTATTTGGTGACAACAGCAAAGGAAGAGTACTTGGTAGAGGATGCATAGAGCGAAATGGACTAAGAATAGTAAATGTTGCTCTCGTATCCAATCTCAAGCACAACCTGCTAAGCATCAGCCAGCTATGCGAAAATGGGTACACAGTATCGTTTATTCATACAGGATGTTCTATAGCTGACAATGTGACAGGAGAAGTAAAGCTTAGAGGAATTCGGAAAGGCGGACTATATGTGGTTGACTGGCAAAGTGGTCAACAACACTCGTGCTTTCTGGCACTAAATAAAGAGGAAACCACTTGGTTATGGCACAAAAGGTTAAATCACTTAAATTTCAAAACCATCAACCATATTGTCAGAAATGATCTTGTCACAGGTTTACCTCAAAACGTCACGTTTCGAAAGGAAGGCATTTGTAAGGCATGCCAACAAGGAAAGCAGACCAAAGCATCATTTCATTCAAACCAAGAAAAGACCACGTCAAGCCGAATCCTAGAACTCTTACACATGGACCTATACGGACCTGTCGCTCCACCCTCGGTAAGTAAAAGAATATATACCCTTGTAATAGTTGATGATTATTCCAGGTATACATGGGTTCGCTTACTGAAGACCAAAGATGAAGTAAAGATTTCTCTACCCGAGCTGATCCTCAAGGAGCAAAATAGCAAAGAAGTCACAGTAAAGAGGATTCGATCTGACAATGGAACATAATTCTGCAATGGCATCCTCATGGATTTCTGTGCGGAGGCTGGTATAAATCATGAAAGATCTACCGCTAGGACCCCACAGCAGAACGGTCTAGCAGAAAGAAGGAATCGAACGCTAAAGGAAGCAGTGCGATCTATGCTAGCCGATGCTGACTTACCTGCTATATATTGGGGTGAAGCAGTGATGACTGCATGCTACACGCAGAACAGAAGCTCTATCAACGGCCGATTCAACAAAACTCCCTATGAAGTTTATAATAGTCGTAAGCCTAATCTAGATTATCTACGTGCTTTTGGTGCAACATGTTATATCCATAACAACGGAAAATCAAAACTTAACACTTTCGAACCTAAGTCGGATGAGGGCGTACTTCTCGGATATGGTCACCCCACCCACAAAGGATATAGAGTGTTAAATAAGACTACCGGGATTGTGGAAATAACATGCAATGTTATTTTTTATGAATCTACTTTAGTGCGCAGAGCTGCGAATGAGACAAAGGATAACAATCATGAGACTAATGATGTCAGTAGTCAATCAATCTTGAATTGTCATAAACACCTACGATTTGACTCGACTAAGTCTATGAATGAATGTAATCCTGATCGGACAAAGCCAGGAAACGAGGCCAGTGATGCTAACGTTCATGGTGAGGCCAACCTTCAAAAGGATATCTTTATTTTGCTAGATGATTCAGACGAGGAAAACACTAATCCTATCCATGTCACTGAGGAAGATAATGCTGCTGAAGATTTTGGCAAAGGAGATGCTGAGATACCGGTTGCTGAACTACCAGTTGCTGAGATATTAGATGCTGAGTCATCTAATGCTAAAGACTCCACTGGAAGAGGAGATCCGAATCACGGTATTCCTACCGCCGAAGGACGGGATGCTGAAGAAACACCTCCTCTTGAAGGTCAAAATCCCATCTCACAAGATGCTGAGCATGAAGTGGTCAATACAGAACAGACGAATTATCCTAGAAGAGGAAGAACTGCTGAAGAACCAATCAGACCAGCATGGCTGCATGCACACCCACTAGACGATGTTCTTGGAGATATCAATGATCCAATCTTAACCAGACAGGGATCTGCAATGTTTTCGTGCTATCTATCTAGTGAAGAACCAACTAAAGTTGAGGAGGCACTACGTGATCCAGACTGGATAAACGCTATGCAAGAGGAGCTTGCTGAATTTTCTCGCAACCACGTATGGGATCTGGTGGATAGACCAAAACATCAAAATGTCATAGGCACCAAATGGGTATTCAAGAATAAGAAGAATGAATCAGGCTTGGTAGTGAGAAATAAAGCACGTCTTGTAGCCAAAGGATACAAACAATGTGAAGGTATCGACTACGATGAGACATTTGCGCCAGTAGCAAGACTGGAAGCAATCAGACTATTTCTCACCTATGCAGCGCATCATGAATTCTCGGTCATGCAAATGGATGTCAAAAGTGCATTCCTGAATGGAGAACTCAAGGAAGAAGTCTATGTTGAGCAACCTCCGGGCTTTACAAATGGAAATCAGGTCTACAAACTAAGAAAAGCCTTGTACGGACTAAAACAAGCTCCTCGAGCTTGGTATGGAACTCTGTCTAAGTTTCTGCTCGACAATGGGTTCAAAAAGGGAAGGATTGATCAAACACTCTTCCGAATTAAGGACTACGGAAGCATTCTACTCGTACAGATCTATGTTGATGACATTATCTTTGGCTCAAAGAATCAAGCTCTCTGTGACAAATTCTCGAAGCTAATGATGAGCAACTTTCAAATGAGCATGATGGGAAGAATGTCCTATTTTCTCGGACTTCAAGTTCACTAATCAAGTGAAGGGATATTCATTCATCAAAAGAAATATACACGAGATCTCATTGCTAAATACTGTCCAGAGAAATCCAAAAGCTTAAGGATTCCCATCAGCAATGCGTGTCTAGCGGATCTTTAAAAAGAAGGAGATGCAGTCAATCCTATATTATATCGAGGAATCATCGGATCTCTGCTATACCTCACTGCCAGCAGACCCGACATATCATATGATGTGGGACTCTGTGCTAGATATCAATCTCAACCAAACAAGATACATCTTGATACAGCAAAAAGGATCATTCGCTACTTAAAATGCACTGAAGGGTTAGGAATCTGGTATCCAAGAGCCGACAGTCTAGCTCTTAGTGGATATTCAGACTCAGACTTTGGAGGATGCAAAATCGACAGGAAAAGCACCAGTGGTACGTGTCAATTCCTTGGTCACAAATTGATCAGCTGGTTCAGCAAAAAGCAACACTCGGTAGCAACCTCAACCACCGAAGCAGAGTATGTAGCAGCTGCTAGTTGCTGTCAACAAATCCTGTGGATTCGTCAACAACTCCAAGACTATGACATACCCCCTGAATGCGTACCAATCTATTGTGACAACAATAGTGCTATGTGCATCACAAAGAATCCAGTACATCATTCCAGGACAAAACACATCGACATCCGACATCATTTTATTCGTGATCATCAAGAATAGAAGGATATTGACATTCAACGAATATGTACGGAGGATCAAATAGCAGATATCTTCACAAAACCCCTTGCAGAGGTTAGATTCAAAGAATTATGCATCAGATTGGGTATGATGGAATTAGATATTGCTATGGATGAATGAGATTCCACTCTCATTCTTTCTGGATTTCTTGGGAATTCCTATGCTACTTCCGTACTTCCTACGGATATGCTCATATATATGTTTAGGAGACAAATTGATTCTGCTCAGCACGTTATGAAGAATGCAGATGGCATCTATACTCTATCTAGGAGAACAAACATCAACAGAAGAACATATTCATTCATTCAAGTCAAAGGACCATGTCAACATTACAAAAGAAATAAAGGCACCTTCGGCCAACATACAAAAGGTCATACAAAAGCTACCACGAAGTTCATCTAGAGAGGTGACACCGGCTTGTAGGGATAGAAATCAGCACCCTAAAGGTTGGATGGACCGTCAGCGATCTCGGGAAAATACTTCTCCATCAACCAGCTGAGCTGCATCCCATTCCGCAGAGGCACGAACGGATGAAGCTTGACAGCCTCCCAGACATTTTTGAAGACGTACCCGGCCCAGTCCACGGAAGCAGCGTCATCCATGGCCATCATCGTCTGCCAGACAGGCCTTGAGAAACAGAGATCATAGGGCTCCTCCCCAAGAAGGATCTCATGGGCAATGCGGAATAGGACCCAATACGAGGTACTGAGACCCGAAGCAGGGATGTCAGGGCTGAATTCAAAACGAGAGGAATGACGCCACTTCTCCCATGCCAACCATTCAGGAGCCACCTCTTTCGAAAGATAGTCCTCGACAGACAACGGACCTCGAGGAAGGCCGAAGTCAATCGCAAAAGTGTCAGGGGTCCAGTGAACAAGTTTGTTGTGGAACGACCCAAAGATTGACCCCGGAACAACATGACACTCACTGAGGAAATCACGCAATACTTCCTCCTGGAAGCGATAAGGAGTAGCACCTAGAAAATGAGACAGACCCCCCCCACTGCAGCGTAGATATGACCTTCACGGCCACATCACACTCTTCAATATAGTACCTGTCCAAACCCGGCTCATCAAGGATAAGGTTACGTCGGATTTCTATGACTCGAGGAGGAGATTCCATGATTGAAGAGAAGGACTCAAGTTTCTGGAATAAGGAAAAGATTAAGAGAGTGAATAAGGAACGAAGAGAAGTGAGATGTTTGGATAACCCTCAACTACGGTATTTAAAGGGGATTTCTCATTTATGACAAGAAGAAAGAGAAAAATCTGTCTGAAGATCGCAATGATTCATCCCTTGGAATACGAAACGTCGCCAATAAAGGAATCGACGTGTATGCATGGGAAGTCAAATCAATTCTCCAGCAATAGGAAACGAGGAGTATTAAGAAGATCGAGGATCGCATCATCACCTTTTATTTTAATACCTCCTTGACTCAGCAGATCTTCGAGAGTTCCTAAAAACATAATGCTGAAGATAATCATCCTCTATCAGCATCCTTGAATGGATGCTAAGCAATACTTTATCCCAAAATCGAGGCGGGATAACTCAAAAATTCAAACTTGATGGGACCCGATCAGGCAAAATTAATGCTTGCAAACGGCGGCATCAACCGAGGAGACGCCACGTTAGAAACACTTGAGTGTGTATCAAAGCATGGGAAGCCATATGGAAAGATGCGTTTATTTTGAGCCGTCGATCTAGCACTTCGCAGACTTTCCCTCAACCGTTAGATCTCACATTCAAATTAACCCTACCTTCGCTCTGATCACATTTCACTTTCTTCTCATCATCCTGAAATCAGAATCTCCCAAATCAAAATTTCCATAGAAATTGTTCCAAAGATACTCTCACGAACACGGCCACAGATCTCCCTGCCTCATCGTCCCAGAAATCTACAAGTCCAGATCATCACCCTGAGTCCAATGAACCGCACCCATTCAATTTTCCACCAAATTCTGACGAACCCTTACATATGCGACATGCACCAGGGTTCATTGGGATCCTAAAGAAGGAAGACGTTGATGACTCTATCTCTTATGGTCAACTTGTGATGATGTCCAAGAAGAAATCCCTAGCTGGCCGCTCAAAGGAACAGAGGCGTCAGGCTAAAATTCAGAAAGATAGAATCTTGTACAACCGTCTCGCCGCTGAACATTTTTCGGACTGGATAATGGATATCCTTGAAAGTGAACAGGTAACTCATTACTTATCTGCTGAACTCATGCATTTTCATCCGCATATGGTTTCTGAATTTTATGCCAGAGCAGTGATAAGTAAAGATGGGAAATCCTTTAAAACCTGTGTTTATGGAAGTATCATTGAAGTTAGTGGGGAGATTCTTGCTAAAACTTTTCGCCTTCGGAATGAGGGGGAACGTATATCTCAGTATAAAGTAACTGATTATGATGAGATGGAAAGACGTTGGAATACTTGGAAGAAGCCTGGAGTATTGAAGGATAAGAAAGTCCATGTGATCACCTTCAAGCCTGCCACATCCATCAATTCCTTACAGGATGAATATAAACTTCTAGCCGAATTGGTAATCAAAATGTTCCAATGCGACGCCGGATCACACTCTGAACTTTCTGCTAAGAAATATGCAGTAATGATGGCTCTCACAAACAAAGTGAAAGGAAATTGGGCTGAATTCTTCTTCGAACGATGGGCAGAACATGCTAAGAAGAACGATCACATATCTGTGGATGGAACATTTTCCTCAAATGTCAATTTCGGACTGAAAATAAGCAAGTTTCTGGAATTGGTAATGCATTCAACAAAAATCGATCAATGAATACAATTGGCCGCCACTGATTTTATTCCAGTCACGCGGAAAGCGTCCAACCCACTTGATTACAAGAAACCGAGAAGGCTAACCAGTAAATCCAATGTGGATGCGGACAAACCCACTACAGATGAGGAAGTAGACGAGCGATCTCTGGGTGAACAAGTACTGCCGATAGCAACGCCTATATCTGCCGAGGAGATAGCTACATTAACTCAGAACGCTGAAACAGAGCATTGTTTCAAGCAGCTTGATGATATTGTCGCTCTTGGAGGTATACCAACCGAAAAGATTGAGGAAATCATGGACCAAAAGGCCGCTCTTCAGCAGCCACCTGTAATTGGTCAACTTGATGTTCCTATGTCTTCCGAACAGCAACAGGGTACTGCTCCCACCAGAAAGTCTGGTCGTCAACGTCTACGCAAAGTTGCTGAATTAAACACTATCCCAACCCCGAAAGTGCCAGACTCTCCCCTATCATCCAAAAGTCATGAAGAATGCTTGCGAGGTATCCGAGAGGCTAAACGAAAGCGTGATGAAAAGAAAAGGGCACAGGAGCTAAAGTCATTTCAAAAAGAGAAGGATAGAATCACATTCGAAGGAAGGGATCTAAACTTCGAAAGAATAAAGAGATCACATCTAGAACAGATAAGTCAAACGGAGAACTCTGATCTCACACCCGATAAAGAAACTGCTGAGGATTCAAGCAGAGCAGCAAAGAAAGGGAAGACAAAGATTGACTCTGCTCTGACCGACAAAGCTTTGGATAATCCTTCGAAGACTATAACTGCCGCAGATGTTATGGCCGACAAAGAGTTGTAAATGCTAATTCAATCTGGCGCATTTGAAGCTACAGAACATTCCAAAGGCAAATCAGTTCATTTTCGCGAGCCAATTGCTACATCCCTTCAGGATAGTAGCTCAGAAGAGACAGAGACCGCTAATAAAGATGTCGGGACATCAGCGATGTCTAGCGAAAGCACAGGTACAAACTTGTCTACTGCAGAGTTGGTTGCTCATGAAACAACTAAGGATTCTGGATCTGGAACCGCCACTGCCAAAGAATCCTCCGATCTCGAGAACACTATTGGAGCTGCTAAGAAAATGCCAAGTGAAACCATGGATCAAACAGATGGCGAAGAATCCACAATGGTTGAAATCCTGATGGAAGACACCATTGAAGATACAGAGAACACCTCTACTGCAGTTGATAACCCGGTGAAACCAGTCATTGATGAATCAATTGCAACCAATGTAGCCACGGTAAACATTGTTGAGGACGTCCATGTTGCTGAGGAAACAATGGGTGATGCTGATAGCATAGACAAATCAGAAGATTCAATGGATCTCGAAGTCTTCTCTGCTGGACGACTGGATGAGTCCACCTGTTCATCAGAATCTGATTATGAGGGGGAATCTGCCGAAGTATTTAACGCCAAAATCCTTCAAAAATACCCCACTCTACAAACAGAACAACTGAGGATACCTTTTAATGGTTTACCTGGCAAATCGCTCACGCCGTATAGCACAATGGTGTGCTGCTGTCTCAGATAACGAATATATAAACGCTGATCTCAAAGATTGGAGTGAAGAGATCTTAGCCTTTGTCGAGCAAGAAGTGAATAGGGACATCACAGGTGTCTTTTCTGGTGTGATTAATGAAGAAACAGAGGAAGGGAGAGTACTTGGTAGTCAACTTCGACGATGGAAGATTTATGACTACAACATGCATGAACTCTGCTTTGAAGAAAGGATGATTATTATTGCTAGAAAAAGGTCTTAACTTCTGGCGTTCTGAAGAACTATGGGCAAATGAGTGGATGGACCAACCTTCGTGCACAAGACAGTATACTGATCAACAAGTCCACGCCCGATTGGAAGCCATCCGAGCTCACAGGAAGTTTCTTCCATCACAGTCCCTGCCAAAATCACAGTTTGCGCCAGATAAGAAGTCCTTGGGACACATGGCGCTAACCACACGACAACGGGCTGCAATGTGTGCTTATCGGAAACGGAAAGCTGCTTATGAGGATAAAGTTCGGATTAGGAATCTTGAATTAGCCGCAATCGAAGAAGAAAAAGAGAAGGAAGCCAGACGTCAAGACTACCTCAAAATTATCAACTTTCAGAAAGGATTTACAGGGAATACAACTTCATCTTTTATATCTGACCCCCAAGGTTTTGGTTCAACTCTGGAACCGGATACAATGAGTGAGTCCTTGGAAGTAGCCACCAACGTCGTTCTTGATATTGCCACACAAAGTGTTGACACAACAACACAGATTTCTGAAACTGGTACAGTGGAACGCGAAGATGGTGAAGCCACTATAGTAGCAGGCAGTACTGAAATAGTTCTCTCAGACAAACCCATTGAAGCAGAACCGGTGCAAGTAAGCTTCCAATCTCTTGTCAACATTCTTAATGACGCCCTGCATCAACGCGATATCCAGCAAGCCAGATTCAATGAAGAAGTCCTGAAAGAAGTTGCTGATGTACGCGGAGCAATCTCTGGTGTAAAAACCTCTGTCTCAGAAGTTCAGCATCAAGTCGGACATGTCACTACCAAGATCACAAACGTCGAAGACACCGTGTCTACGGTACAATCAAATGTGGTGACTCTCCACAACAATCTTGACGCTCACAAGTCTTTCACCGCCTCTGTTTTGGATTCTCTCAAAGAGGGGGAAGAAAGAAGGATTGCTGAACAAGCAAGAATAAAAGCAGAGGAAGCCGAGATAGCGTTGAAAGAAAAAGAATTCGAAAGAATAATGATGGAACGAAGAATGAAGTTAGCAGAACAACAAAGAGAGGAACAACGGGCACGGATTGAACAGATGGAGAAACTAATGGCTATGACAATGAAGAAAGTTGAATCTCTTGAAAAGCCAAAACCTCCACCAGATGCTCAGAATTAAGGTCATTCTCTAAACCCTTGCTCTGACATTTTTCTTCAATTTTTCTCTGAATTCTGATTCAAGTATGAACAAAGTTGATATACACTTTCTGTATACTCAACGAAAGATATTTAATGTTTGTTGAATGCCTTGCATACAATTTATTTTCTTTTTACACTAAGCTAAGTCTCAGCAATCCTTAACAAGCTTTGATCGCACCAAAAAGGGGAAAATTGTTGGGAAAATATTTGTAATTTACCCTTAGGTTCAAATTGTAAAAGGTTTTGTTGGATCAAACCTTAGTAAACGGTCGATCATTTCTGAACCTTAGCATAGCTTAGCATCCGATGTAATGTCCTGTATAGGTTAAAACATCGTGTTGTAATAGAATAGGCCTATTGAAATATCTCAGCAAACATCGAACAAATGTTGAAGGTTATG
>JAPKLW010008631.1:0-13078 GCA_026898455.1 Plectranthus barbatus | reverse complement strand
GTACTCAGCCCACGTTTTATTTAAATCGTGCAGGTTAAGCAGCAGGAATGGAGGAAGCGGGTGTAAGCAGTGGAAGATAATTAAGTGTTTTTGAAGAATAATGTTAGATCCTGTGGCATGTATCTTCACATACATGTCACCATCACGCTACACACCACTGCACCACGCTCTGAAAACCCTTCCCCCTCTTTAAGTGTTTTTCTGACTAAACTTATGGTTGTTAACTGACTCGGAGTATCTGTTGTTACTGTCCAAACAATCTTTTATTCAAGTAAAGCTTTTCTTTTATCTAAATATTTAAATTGTTTCGTCAAAACCTGAAACATCAATGTAACGTGGCCTCATATTGGGAAGGTCAGATGGGGGCGTTACACAAATCATCTTTCGGGTTCTGAATCGACAATTCTCCATTTTCATTTTAGATTTGGAGGAAATAAAAAAAATTACAATAGAAATAGAGAAATACAATGTTGCCTTTTATTTTTATTTCTTAAAAGATTTATTATAATTGCAAAATTTTCAAAAACTTTATTATAATTACCAAACTTTTCAAAACTTATTGTAATTGCAAAATGCATAAAAGTTTTGTAAATATTTGCAATTAACCCTACATTATTCCAAACTATTTAGTCAATTTAATAATATTTATTGTGCAAATAAATTTCTTTTAACATGATTGACCAGATAAATATTTATTAATGAAAGCTATATTTAAAAATTAATTTGCTTGTGTTTTAAATTTTAGAAATATCAGTAAATGATTAAAATCATTATTTAAATGAAAGCTATATTTTAAACTTTATTTGCTTTTTTATGTATTACGTTTACGAAAAAAATAGAAATCACCAACGACAATACTTGGCCAATGACAACCATCGCATTCTGTTTTGTAGTATCAGAATTCGGAAGTCAAACATCTTAGATGAGTCTCCATACTTTGATTCACTCTTTCGGTCTACCCATCGCTCTGAGGGTGATATGTTGTATTACAGTGTATGAGATAGTGTCTGAGAACACACGAACACAACAGTGATGTATAGAGAAAGACAAACACAATGGTGTTAAAGTACAAAAGAAATGACAACTAGAATAATATTTAGAATATGAAGAAATAACAAACAAAGCAGTGTTAAAGCCGAGTCGAGGAGTCCTCTTCCCGCAAGACTATTACGCCACCGTAGTGCTCGGATTCCAGTGTGTTGTCCCCAAAGGTAAAATGGCTACGTCTCGGTTGAAGCAGCACCGCAATCAAACGAGCTCCGACGAACTGAACGGAGTTTGGACTGAATTGACCGGTGATGTTGGACGATTTCAGAGAGGATTTTTGGCAGAGTGTTTGCAGTTGAGAGCTAAAAAATGCAGTACATGTATGCACCTAGAAATGCTTATTTATAGGCTTCAACACATGAGGGAGCATGTCTGCCATTTATGGCATGACAATCTTTACAGACTTAAACATGAAGTCTGACAACAGTTACAGACTCAGACATGAAGTCTGACAACAGTTACAAAGTCAAACATCGGTTCTGACACCATTACACTCTCAGACATCAAGTCTGAGACGTTACAACCTTAGCAGTTACACTCTCAGACATCAAGCTTGAGCAGTCATAACCTCAGACATTAAGTCTGGACAGTTACATGCTGAAATCAATGATTCCAAAATTCAAACATGTGACCTAAACGGTCCAGAATTCAAACATGTGACCAAAACGGTCCAGAATTCAAAACATATATGTTGACTCATCAACCGCGTCATAGGAACTGATTAGATGAAGTCAAGTCCGTGTTCGACAAGACCCAACAACAAGTCCAAGTCTCTTGTGTTCAACAAGTCCAACACGATCGTGTTAGTCGTCCAAAAAGTTAAGGACATTATATGTCAACCATTTCATACACCATAATATGCCAACCACTAGTTCAATTTCTCACTCACCGAAATTTGGTTTTGAGAAAATAAATATTTATTACGAGAATTTACACAAGTAAACCCCCGAATTTCCAACAATCCCCTCCATGAGTGGAAATGCCTAAATGCATGAATGCATAGCCAACTCAGTCCTAGAGAAACATTAATAATGCACAAGAAGAGGTAGTTTGTGGCTTTGATCCTTTCATCTTCAATGCCATCGAGTACACTAGTGGCTTAGTGGTAAGAATACCTTGAACTACTCCTCCATGGTGTGCACTTAGACAATGACATTGAAATATTAATATTTCAAAACTCCATCCGTTCTCACGTTTGTTTCCATTACAGGCCGTGGAAAACTCCTTTGGATTCATAAGTGTTCATTTGAAGCGGACCCCACTTCTCACTTATATAGGTGATCTCCTATTTCAGAGTATCCTATCTTACTCCACCACTACGAGGTTCTTAGGAATCATTAAAAGTCATTGACTTAACCTATACCACATGCAAGTCTATAACACCTTACTTGCTCATTTAGGGATGGGTAGATAATATCATCTTGAAAGCATCACCGCCGAAGAAAATATCATCAGGCAGGTGTTATCACTCGAACTCGTATAGTTTGGTTTTCCCATTGAACCTAATTCTTGGGATCTCCAATCATCTAGGTTGGGTATCCACTATACTCATTCTGGGTTGTGGATTTTAATCTCATTCCCTCTAGCAGTTTATTCAATTGATCTCGATTTAACCCCTTGGTTAGCGGATCCGCAAGGTTATCGATTGATTTCACATAATCAACAGATATTATACCATTCGAGATCAATTGTCTAACGGTGTTATGTCAAAGACGTATGTGTCTCGACTTACCGTTATACATGTTATTATGTGCTCGACCAATTGCAGCTTGGCCGTCGTAGTGAATCATCACTGAGGGCACATGTTTGCTCCAACATGGAATGTCTTCTAGAAAGTGTCGAAGCCATTCAACTTCTTCACCTACTTTGTCTAAAGCAATGAGCTTGGATTCCATCGTGGAGCGAGCTATACATGTTTGTTTTGTAGATTTCCACGATATTGCCCCCCTCCGATCGTGAATACATAACCACTCGTGGAGCAGGAATCACTTGAATCATAGATCCAATTGGCATCACAGTACCCTTCAAGTACTGGTGAAATCCAGTGTAGTATAGCCCTAAGTTAAAAGTATATTTCAAATATCTCAGAACTCTTACAAGAGCTTTCCAGTGATCTTTACTTGGATTGCTCGTGTACCTGCTCAACTTGTTCACCGAGCATGCAAGATCAGGTCCCGTACAATTAGACAAGTACATCAGACTACCAATCACTCTTGCGTACTCTTCCTGAGCTACTGGGTCACCCTTATTCTTACTCAGATGAATATTGAGCTCTAAGGGTGTATTAGCTAGTGGATTATCATAAGCATTGAATTTTCTAAGCACTTTCTCTACATAGTGAGATTTTGAGCACAAGATCTTAAATCCTTTAGCTTGTCAACAACATGTTAACTATGTGCTTTACAGATTATAATGTCTCAAACTAGACATTTGCACATTCACCTTGTAATGAATTACTTATAATTCCACAAACATTATTGTGTTGGTATTATCATCACTATAGACCCCACATAGTGTTGAATTTAACAACTTAGAGCTTGATGACTCTATCATCATTCACAAGGTGCTAGTATACACCTTTAGACCAAAACAAAATAAGGAATATTCAATCAAAGATGCATGATCAATTTTACATTTTCATTCTTCAAACATGAAGAATTATGCTCGACATCACATTTAGCTCTTCAATTGAATTATCCTTAATTCTTCATTACATTGAATTTGGTCAACTCTCTTATGTCAAACAAAGTGTAAGACATACTAAGCAATTAAGTTGTCGTCGTCCCAATCATCATTGTGTTCGACATTGTGGGCATTCATCTTCCCTTTGTCTTTGCCTTTAGCTTTAGGCTTCTTGCATTGGCTAGCCATGTGGCCGGGCTTGCCACAATTGTAGCAATCACCCTTGAACTTAGGCTTTTTTATAACGATGCCTTTGTTCGATAGAGTAGGCCTTTTTCGCTTCTTTGATGGACCACCACGTTCCATCAAATTAGCCTTAGCAACCTCTTCATCCATAGCTCTTGGCTTAGGATCAACCCTTCGATTGTCTTCTTCAATTCAAAGTTTAACAATCAAATCTTCAAGAGTCATTGCCTTTTGCTTATGCTTAAGGTAACTCTTGAAATCTTTCCACGAAGGGGGTAGCTTTTCTATGACCGCAGCCACGTTGAAAGCATTGGGAAGCAACATCCCCTCGGCTTGAACATTATGCAAGATTAATTGAAATTCTTGCACTTGTTCTACAATCGACTTGTTGTCTACCATTTGGTAAGATAGATATTTGGCCATGGCATACTTTTTAGTACCCGCGTCCTCAGTTTTGTACTTCTTCTCTAGCAGTTGCCACAACTTTTTAGCACTAGTTACATTGCTATAGACCCTATACAAGGAATCTACTAAAGCATTTAAAATAAAGTTTTGATAGAGAAAATCGTTGTGGCACCAACTATCGAAAGCATGTCTCCTATTGATGTCGGGCTCATCATCGACGATGATAGGCTTGTCATCTTTAAGGAAAGAGGCCAACCCAAGTGTGGTAAGGTCGAACAACATCTTTTGCTGTCACGTTTTGAAGTCCACTCCCGCAAACTTGAATGGCTTCTCGGCTTGTGCGTTGGTAGGGAATGAGCGGTTCAACATTGGAGCATTAGGGTCATAGCCGGGCACAACTCCAGCACCATTTCCAGCAGTATTGGCAGTGTTGTTGTTTCCACCGACATCACTGGTGTTGGTGTTGTTCGCACCTGGTGGTAGGTTTGTGTTATTGCCAGGCGGAACGATGTTGGAGTTGGAGTTGGTGTTGTCAGCCATACTTCTCGTCTCAGAACTGTAGATATAAATGTTTTGCGATTGTTGTATTACAGTGTATGAGACAGTGTCTGAGAACACACGAACACAATAGTGTTGTACAGAGAAAGACAAACACAACAGTGTTAAAGTACAAAAGAAATGACAACCAGAGCAATGTTTAGAATATGAAGAAATAACAAACAAAACAATGTTAAAGCTGAGTCGAGGAGTCCTCTTTCCCGCTAGACAATTACACCACCGTAGTGTTCGGATTCCGACATGTTGTCCCCAAAGGTAAAACGGCTATGTCTCGGTTGAAGCAGCACCACAATTAAACGAGCTCCGACGAACTGAATGAAGTTTGAACTGAATTGACCGGTGATGTTGGACAATTTCAGAGAGGATTTTTGGCAGAGTGTTTGCAGTTGAGAGCTAAAAAATGCAGTACATGTATGCACCTATAAATGTATATTTATAGGCTTCAACACATGAGGGAGCATGTCTGCCATTTATGGCATGACAACCGTTACAGACTCAAACATGAAGTCTGACAACAATTACAGACTCAGACATGAAGTTTGACAATAGTTACAAAGTCAAACATCGAGTCTGACACCATTACACTCTTAGACATCAAGTCTGAGACGTTACAACCTCAGCAGTTACACTCTCAGACATCAAGCCTGAGCAGTCATAACCTCAGACATTAAGTCTCGACAGTTACATGCTGAAATCAATGATTAACGTGTTGACCGTAACGGTCCAGAATTCAAAACATATATGCGACTCATCAGCCACGTCATAGGAAGTGATTAGATGAAGTCAAGTCCATGTCCAACTTGTTGGTGTTCGACAAGACCCAACAACAAGTTCAAGTCTCTTGTGTTCAACGAGTCCAACACAATCGTGTTAGTCGTCGAAAAAGTTAAGGACATTATATGTCAACCATTTCATACACCATATACCAACCATTGGTTCAATTTCTCACTCACCGAAATTCGGTTTTGAGAAAATAAACATTTATTACGAGAATTTACACAAGTAAACCCCCGCATTTCCAACATGATAAACTGTAGAGTAACTTAGGTTAACCCCCAATAAGCGGAACAACTCCTTCTAAAACTGTCTGGTAAATACTTTATCTCGGTCTGTCATACTACTTCAGAAACAGATGTCAAGCAAGAGAAGCGAACCAAGATGTTTCTCATCAATTCTAGTTGAGATTGGGGGATCGAATTCCCACTAAAGCAAAATAGGTACAAGGAAAGAACGTTAGTCATGGCATGATTTCCGCGGGTTGTGGCCCACTCGTCGGACTTCCCTGGATGTAGTTCACGTTAAGTGAACTGCTAGAAGTAGCCATGTAGGCAACAAAGAGGCATCCTTATCGTTGCCAACCTTACTGAGTTATGGGAAGAACAAGAAAATATCCAACTAAAGTAAATATAAGTCAATATAATATGATATTAAATATACTATATATATATATATATTATTTGTGTTATCATATAATTTTGTAGTTTAAGAATTTTAGATATTTATATTATTCACCTATAAATAAAATATTAAATTTAATATTATAATATAAACAATAGTAGTTCACACGCATCGCGTGAGTGAAATACTAGTTCTATTCACAGTAAAACCTAGTCATAACAATTGTATTCAAATAGATGAGGCAAATATGTAAAGGTAAAAGCGTATTACATATGATCAAGAAGTTATGAATTTGAAATACTCTGAGAATATTTAGACATGAATTTTAAATTAATATATTATATTTTAAAAAATTGAGGTAAAAGAGTGCAATGTGTGATAGTTATGAAGGTATAGGTATGGAAGCGGAACTCATATTATTCTAAACTCAAGGGACTGAATTGCATATTAGTTTATCTTGCAGGGTTGAAAAATATCGATAACTAGAATTAGAAGAAGAGAAGAAATTTGTAGGGTGGGGGAGGAGAGGAAAGTTTGAACTTCCCCTTAACAAAATGTTGGAACTTCAAAATTAGAATTAGGTCTAATAAATTCTCATTTAAAAAGAAAAAAAAAACCCTAGATCATGTCAATCAAAAGCCAATCTTAACATGAGGTACAATCCTTCCGATAAATTGATTGTGTTTTAGATAGGGGCACGATTACGCACAATAATAATGAATATGGACTGAGGCTTATCGATTACAGATCTTTATCAGATCGACACAATAAGGACACAAAAATTTTGGATCGGATTCAGACTGGATCGGATAATCGATTAAACGGATCGGATACGTATATCCATTAATAATATTAATAAATAAAAAATACTTTTATTTATTTATATATAATAACTTATACATTATGTTTAATACATTAGTTTAGTATTAGGTTTTTCCAAAAACTCAAATATTGATGAAAGTATTTTAAATTTGTCGAAAGCTCATTGTCTCAATACTTGCAATTTTACTATGATTGATAAAAGATCATTATTATAATTTATTTTATTGCTATAAATTTTAAAGTTTTAATTAATATTTTTCTCCATCAAATTTGAGTTTACTATTTTTGTATATTTCTTTTCATTGTTCTGTCCATTCTTTTTCATTCACTACAAAAATAAATAAATTTATTTATCTTTTTATTATTTATTTTCTTTATACTAACAAAATTTAAGATTTATTTGTTGATTTAGTATGTATTTTCGGATGCTTGATTGAGGATTTTAATTTTAAATGAAGCTATATTTTTTTTTTATTAAACACAAGATTTAAACAACCAAATATAAATATTTTATATTATTTTATCAAGTTTTATTGGATTATACTTGAGTTTTTTGAAACGGATTCTTATTGTATCAATCAGATTGGATCATTATCGAATTTTTATCGGATTATTAGGATCAGATTCTTATTGGATCATTCGGATAGGATACTTATCGGATCATTAACGGATACGATTTGGATTCGTGCGGATATGAATTTAAGTTTAACGGATTGGATACAGATACGGATTTTGATTTTTCTTAATGGATTGGATACGGATTATGCCTTAACGGATCGAATCAATAACGGATCCACGTTCACCGCACCAATTTGTTGTGAATTGAAGCGATTGTAAACACAAATAATAAACATAAAATAAAGAACACAAAAAATTATAGTGGTTCGAGCATAAGCTCTATGCCCACTCTCCAAGCCTACACAAGTGATATGTATTATTCAAGGCTGGGCCCAAAACTCCAATTGTTGATTGCTCTCTCCGCACCTTTCGCAACACGGTGTCTCCCTAGCTTAATATTCAAGCACTATGAGCTCTCTCCAGTGCATCCTTCTTCTATTGTTCCGTCATCTTGTTAATCAACATAGTCTCTTCCTTCAAGGTATCTGCCAAGCCTTGCTGCACAGCACCGCTCGCATCTTCATCCTCCACAAATCAAAGTCGTTCGATCATGTGAAATTATCCACTTTGAATATTGGTTGAATCTACTGCAATCACTTTGACCACGTGTTCGTTTCACGTTCACCGCACCAATTTGTTGGGGGAACCACCTAACTCCATTAGTATGAGGCCATGGAGATGCCCAAAAACTTCAATATGCACGAATTGCCACCCCTAATTTTAGGGTTTGGAAGTTCTGATTTTCCTTCGTGATTGATATTTTCATCAGACCATCGACGACTAAGAGTCTTCCAAGTCATGTTCAAGAATTTCTAGTAATCATTTCATTCATTCATATTTTTTTTTTCGATATTTCTCTTCTTCTTTCGTTCAAATGAGTGAAGCATGTTAGATGCCATGATTGTTGGAAAGCCTTAATTTGATGAGACTTGGATGACGATCCTTCTTGAATTTTAGACTCTGGTGTGAACGAATTTTCAGTTTTCTGATGATTATTGAAAATATGTTGAACAATAACTTCATTAATTGTTGATGAACTTATGTAATATATTATTAAATGGTTATGAAAATATGTTGAACAATACACATTTTGAAACCGATATACCGAAGTTATATATTTTAACCATTAAATAAAAATACTAATTAAAATAAAATAAAATAAATCAAATTAATGTATCCACATTTCATAAAAAACATGTTGATATTGTGTTATTGAACGGTCAAGTTAAACGTATATTTTGGATGTGAACCATTATTGTAACGCCCCCAAATGACCTTCCCAATTTGGGGTCGCGTTACATTGATGTTTCAGGTTTTATCAAACACTTCCTTTGCTCAAATAAATGAATAAAGGCGAAATTAGTTAACAGAAGAGATTTAGAAATAACAGTAGATCTTACTTCGAGTCATGAGTTTAGTTAAAACATTTAAACAGTACACAAATCTGGGAAGGAAAGATCAGAGAGTGTAGCAGCGTGTGTGATGCGTGGCGGAGATATGCATATGGAGATGCATATCTCAGGATCTGTAAGTTTACAAAAATAAGCTGCTCTGTTTACACCCCCTCTCGCCATCCATGTCGCTCAACCTGCGTATTTTAGAAATAATACGAGGGGCTGAGTACTAATGTACCCAATGAGAAATATGCCCAAAAACATACATTATATAAGAGACATGCTATGCAACTCACACAGATAGACACGGGGTTTTGTTGAAAAGAACTGTGCTATCTAAATCATTTTATTTTATGCGCATCTAAGTATGTTATTATATCTGTTATCATAGTTGTAACTGGAAGCTGACCCACTTCCAAGTTACGATGATTAGTTAGGAATGATTCAACATTCAACTTACTATCATCTAAGTGCACAAATCTCGGTACATTCTTCGAGATTCGATCGCATTCTGTCATTCACTTTCTCACCGACTTACAATCCCATCACATCAACCAAACTGTCATACCAAGGTATCAAACCTTCACGATTAATAAGAGTAGCTCATGTACTAACATTACATGGTTCTTGTCTTATCAATAACTCTCTGTTATTAGCCTTCAACAGAGGACAAATATAATAGCACAAAAACATGCATAGCAGTTCTCAATTTAAAACAAAGTAGTTTACAAGTTTTGGAAATAAAAACACACTTTTGTTTTTATACTGAAATAATTTCCCACCTGATAATTAGCTTAGATTTAGATGCTTCTGGCTAGTGTGAGCTGACTGACCCTCGCTTTCAATTCCCTACAATCAATTAAGGTTCTCAAGTCAGAACGGATGATCTAGGACAACAATAACTGAATCGTAAATAACCAAGACCTAAAAGGATTAGGACTGAATAACATGTAAATTGACTCTTCTCTTCAGGCCTCTGTGTCGACCGACAGGGTTCTGTGTCGATCGACACAACCTTCTCGGTCGACAGACTTTCTGTCGACGTAGCCCATATCGACCTTTCCTGTCGATCGACATGCCTTCTGTCGATCGACAGGAGTGGCTCGATATCTCCCTTTTGTGCCGAACTCCCTGTCGATCGACACACCTCCTGTCGATCGATAGGATTGTGTCGGATTCCCCCTTCGATTCAACCTCTGTGTCGATCGACACGAATCTGTGTCGGTCGACACAGATCATCGTCCTCGCGAATTTGCCGGGGACAGAACCTGCACCTTTCGATTCTGGCCACTCCGGCCGTCCGATCACGCATGCAAATACATATCTAGACTCCCCAGACTACAAGGAACTCGAACATCATGCCTAAACTTTGAAAATAACACGAAAATGGAGAGGTACATGAGCTCACCGGAAAATGCAAAAAGGGACGGCGGCGGTGCGATTCCGGCGGTCAAAATCCTCCCTCAGGCTATCCGAATGATCTCTACATCATGAGGAATACGATTCAAACGTAAAAAACCGAGTTCAAAGCCAGAAAAACAAGATTTAACTTCCAAATCTCTAAATCGAGTCTTGAGACCCACCTCACCTTCTTTCTAAGATATCTCGGCCGTCTCTCCACTTCACGGCGCCTACTTGTGCTCGAAATGAAGCTGGGAACAAGAGCTATCTACTGGAGGTGGTGGCTTGTCGAATGGTGGCTGGAGGCGGCCGAAATCTTGCCGGAAAGGTGGCGGGTTGGGTGGTGTTTGACTGAAAATGGGCTCTTCCTACTTCTCTCTCTCTCTAGAATATAGAATAAGGTGGAAAAGATTATACTATGATTCCTTCCCCTATTTATACTCTCAACATGTAATATCGTTTCTCCATGAAATTCTTTATAACTCATGATTTAACTCCTCATATCTTATGATATTCCTTCAATTACATAATAATACCAAGCTCAACATTAAGATTGAATCAACCAAATCGAATTTAATAAAATTTCGAATACTCTAGAGATACCGAATTTCACTTTATTAAATAAATCTAGCATTACAAGCTTAATTAAGCTTGGGGTGTTACAATTATTGAATGGGACTTGTTTCATTTTGTGTAATAATTTGATACTTATTTCATTTTATTTCAAATAATGTAATGGTGGGGAAATGGAAAGTGTCGGTGTAATATTATTTCATTTAAGTACAAATGAAAGAATGATTCAAGAAATACATTTTTTTCTGGGAGAAATACAATTATTCAGACAAATCTAAGTGTAATGGGTAGTTTTTTTTTAATTTTTTTCTTAAATATAAGGGTAATATAATAGTAATGGATGATTCTTTTTAGTTTTGCATTACTATATTTAAAATATTCAACTATGAAATGTTTATATAAAACAATTGTCATAATTTTTTAGTATATTTTTTATTTAGTAAATTAAATAAAATTATTGTCGTAACCGTAATCTTAGCAATAATTATATATGAAATCACAGTCGTAATTACACTTTAATACCTTATACATAAAATTATATATAAATTTTAGCCCAATATATATAAGTAATTATATAAACATACAAAAAAATCACAATAATTATATTTTTGTCATTTTTTATTTAAAAAACATCACATCAATATTAATTTTATTTTATTTGCTATTTTTATATGAAACATATATAATAAATAATTATAACAAATTCAATAAAATAATATTTGTGTGCGATTTTTGTAATTGAACTCATATTTTGTAAAGTTTTATGTTTGATTTATTTTATTGAATTTATGCAAAGAATAATTTATATTGGTTTAGGAGAATTATGTGGTAGGAGAATTAATAAAAAAGTGAATTTTATTATATATAAAATGAATAATTATCTTATTAAATTATAATGTATTTTGATATAAAATAAATATTAATATAATTGTCCAAATTATTAGCCTTAATTTTAGCAACATTAATAAGTAACTGTTCCCGTCAATTTAAAATAACTATACTATTTTCTTTTCATACTAGTATTTCTCTCGTGCGTTGCACAAAATTATTAAATTTGCATATTGTCAATAAATTATAAGTATATGAAGCGTGCAATTTTAATAAATTAATGTAAGTCACATATATTAAATTAAATAAAATAGAAAAAATCGGACTAATGCACGACATTTAAAAGTTAACCATTGGAGTTTTTTTACTAATTTAAATCAAAATTATACAATAACATGGCTATAATTTTATACATAAATATCTATATTGTATACATAATTATATTGGTGAGTTGCTCATTGTTCGTTGTACTAATTCCCTATTTTAAATTATTAAAAACATTTAATTTGCACTGAACATAAAATTAATATATAAATTATAAAATCATAGTATAACTTATCTACATAAACAATAAATTTAATAATTTTATATTAATGTATTTATTAATTTATTAATATTATCAAATATTATTATCTTATGATGTCTGAGAATTTTAATTTTACAATAATTTTTGTAGTAACCATCATTCAATTTTGCATGTTAGTATTAAATAAATTTTGTTATAGTCTAATTATCGAAACTATAAAATTAACAAATTATAAACTGTTGAGAAAAATAAAATATTTTTGCTGATAATCAATGGAGATATATGTTTATTATTATATAATATATAAATTGAAAATAAGATTGTCTATCTTTATAGGAAAAAATAAATTATTATAATTAGTATTAATTGATAATTATTTAATTAATCATAATGTATTGAAATAAAATAATTTTTTTTTATGGAATAACTATTCCCGCCTTTTTTTTAAACCACTTCTTTGCTTTAGTATATTTATAGATTAATTATAAGGAAAACTAAGAATTGTTTTACTCTTATTGGGTTTTTAAATAATTAAGAAATAGCCTTTAAAAATATTAATAATATGTAACGGAATACTAATATATATATATATATTGAGGAAGTAAATATAAGAAAATATTTAATCTTAATTTTAGTCCAT